>JAOEHY010027879.1:0-12199 GCA_025447955.1 Psilopsiagon aurifrons | reverse complement strand
AAAAAAGAAAAGAAAAAAAAAGAAAAGAAAAAAAAAGAAAAGAAAAAAAAAGAAAAGAAAAAAAAAAGAAAAGAAAAAAAAAAGAAAAGAAAAAAAAAGAAAAGAAAAAAAAAGCCTTCTCAAAATCTGTCTTTGGCTTTAGAGAGGTAAGCAGCAGTGACTCACCCAATTTGTATGAATATGAAAAATACATACTCAGAAATTACTGCCTCTCTTTGGTCCAACATTCCTGATGTTCTCTAAAATCACCTTCCCATCAAACAACATTTAGCTTCTCCTTGTTCTGCGTTTGCAGCCTTAATGTTACAGAATGATCTGTGTATGAGACACATGACCAGAATAGCTTAACAGAAACTTCCAAATCACACAGCTTTGGTCTTAAGAATGTGCTCTCACAGACACCTAAGCCTCATCTGGCTTGTCATTTCCACAATCACAGGCACTTCTGGATGTGGCATTCCAGATAAGATGCTTATGTTAAACACCCAACTGATTATCTGTAAAGGCAGAATCAGCCCCGGAAGAGAGATCAATCAACAACTTAAAGGTTTTTCTGAAGACTGCGTGTTTCTAGCAATACATAAAAAAAAAAAAAAAAATAAAAACCAAGAAACCCCCAAAACTTTTTAGCAGTATGTATTTCAGACAGTAAATAAACCACCTATTTATTCATTTACTTATATGATCTTTGACACAATGCTCTGTATTCCACATTGACCAATGTTAGGTGGTAAATTTAGTCCCAGCTGAAGGATTGGTTCCGGCTGAAGAGTTGCTAACATTCTTGTCTTTTATGGTTACTTTTATGTTAAACAGTGTGCGCATCTCCTGAAACTTGACTTTAATATTAATCTACACACACATCTAACAATTATCCTGTTTTCAAGGTGTTGAGGTTTTTTTACATTACCTTTATTGTCTCGTATCAAAGAGAACTATTAAGTAAAGCAGACATTTACATTCTCTTTTTAAAGAGCAAAACTGTTTACTCTGAGATTATTAATACCACCCCAGGTTTCTAAGTCATTTCCCAAACAGGCATTTAGGCACTACACAGCATTAAGTCAAGCATGTGGTTCTTTTGTGCTATAGAACAAGCACTCAAAATTTTCAATATCTTATTTCCCATAAAAACAAGAACTGTCCACTGAACCTGAGGAGGGAGTAATGCTGCTGTCGTGCCTTCTGCTTGGGGTTTTTTGCATTGTTTTTGGCATTATGTCTGTGTCCCTTGGTATCATACATTGTTCAGGTGTATTCTGTTCTAAAACTGCATCAATTTAAAGCTTCTTGCAGATGCACATGGTCATTATTTGTAAATTATTCAGTCAAAGTTTTTATTATTGCCTAGGTTGTAAATACACATATTTTGATCTGTCATTCTTCTCAAAGATTTTGTTTCTATAGTCTCATATTTCTCCTCCATTTCAGTTTTCCCCTTGGTCCTCACTGAATACATATGAAGTTACAGTACCAAGAGTTCAATCTAACAAAAGCTCATGGTCTGACTCACCTACTTCACAGGCTTTCCCACGCCTCTTAATTAATTTCTGAGCATTCCAGTTCCTTCTGTTTTACACAAAGAATAAAGCTGTTCTGTAGGAAGCAGAGCTAATGAAGCCAGACTGTCTGTGAACATGCCCAGCACAGTTTGCACAACTAACTCTGCCCACACTTTGGGTTCATGTCCTTCAGGACCAGACTGGTTACTGCTTGGAAATTTGGCAACAGAGGCCCGAGACTTCTCATCTTTTCTCCACTGGACCTTAGAGGTGATATCCCTCCTCTAACCAACTGTTAATGCACTGGAATTAGAAAGAGCCATTCAGGCTCTTATTACATTTAAGTCTCTTATTACACTTTTCAATTGGGCCTACTTATTTGGAGGAAACACAGTCAAACATGCACTGTAATATCTTCTCTCAGAAACCAAGCTCAACATAGAAACGTTTTGCCTTAAAGCTCTATTTTGATTCTCTGGTTTACTTACCTCCTCTCCATAGGCTTGTAATATCTCAAGCAGGAAGATATATAACTGTTCTGAAAGATTTTCCCCTAGGTATTTTTATAAATCAATACCTTCTTTCAAAACCTCGGAAAAGCAAAGAGTTCCATTTTCTCTCTACTGTTTAACACAGTAAGGGATCTACAGCCAGAAAGTCTTCAAGGATTTGACGCCTGCCCACTCAATTTCAAAAACCAAGCAGTTTTTATGAATAAATATATTTTAGCTGGAAAATTAAATGAGTTTACCAAAAGGCAGCCTGAATCAGCTAACTGAAGATGTCTCATCCTCCCTTAGTGTAACAGTGCCCTCCAGGTTTCATTAGGCTATCCCGTTATTAACTTACATTCTGCCTTTGGGTTCATACAATCTTTTTTTAGGATATTAACTAAAAGAAGAGGTTTCCAAGAGTCACAACTAACAGGACAGTGCTACAGGCCCTTACCAGTAAGGGAGTGATGAAGAAGCTTAGATTCCACTCACTCTTCTATGCTAAATTCTAGTAAAAAAATTGGCAGGATAAAAGTAACATCCTTCAAATATATTGAAAAGTCCTACAGAAGCCATTAAAGATGTAAGAAGACCTGAGAGAACACAACTAAAGAGGAGAACCTCCCCCTAACAGCTAAGAAGGAATTTTATATTAGAAGGCTTGTAAAAATGTTTTCATTCTGTTAACAGCCATAATGCACTACACATGCACTTTTACTCCACACGGAATCAAATTTGGGCTCTTCTCTTTTAGAGCTGCTCTATCTACTTAGTTAAAAGAGATGTTCTGGAAAGTTAAGACAGACATCAACCAGAAGTCCTACCTCATTTTAAAAAAAAAGAAAAAAAAAAAAAAGACTCTGAATGCCAACTCTGCCAAGAGAGCTGGTGAGAATACTTCCTAAAACTGAAGGTGTGAAAAATAACACATGTAAAATAAGAGAGAATTCCTCACCCCTTGAATAAACAACGTTTCCTACCTCCAAAAAACAGACAGCACCATAAATTACTTATGAAACTGAAGACAGAGCTTGCTAATCCAGTTACTTTCCTTTATCCTCCACTGACTGTATTTGAGAACAGCTAAGAATGTTGTTATATTCAAAAGTTTGGTCAACAACTGGCAAAATAAGTTACGTATCTCTAAACACTTTCAGCACTCAAACTGCATATTATTTGCTAATTTGAACCATACAAGAAAATAAGTTCCAGCTCTTCAATGAGGAAAATCAACTGCATAGCCCTGAGATAAAAGTCTTTCTACAGCATACTGACAATCATAAGTGGCATTTTGCCATTGCTAATTCCAAGAGAATCTCATTAAACTGATTTAATTCATAAGCTACATGGGGGGTGGGGGTAAGCAGCTAAGAAATCAACCTTTCTTTCCTTTAGTGGTCAAGAAATCACTGAACACAGCAGATAAAGGCTGAAGTGTTTATTTCATAACAACAACAGCAAGATCTTGTTATTGTATATGGCAGCATGAACAGGCAAAATTACCTGTAAGTTAGTTTTTATGTCTCTCAAAAACCAAAAGTAGCTATCTATTCTTTAATCTCTAAGGGCACTGTGTCTGAACAAATCCAGAAGAGTCTGTGATTTCTACATATGCAGTTTTCAATGGGGGCTTCTGAATGGTAGGGTCATTGGTGAGTGGGGTGTGTTTGTGGTTTGAGCTTCAGCTAGGTTGTTTGGTTTTTTTAAGGGAGTGATAAAGAAGTGACACTGACTTCTGCTTTAGAAAACAGTCATTTAACATATGTTTTAGAGTCTAACAAATGCAAATGCAAAACAGATGCAAGAGAGGACTGAATCTTCTTAGAGCTCCAAAGGAACATTTATCTGTATGAAAAACTTAAGATTGCCAGCTTCCAAATAATACATTAAAATTGTGCATGCTTTTAGAAGATCACATACCCCTTCAACTACTTCCTTTGGCATTCACAAGCATTCAGCACAAAGAGCATACTTAGCAACAAACATACAGTTCAACAGATAGAAATTGCAACAGTTTTAAGAGTTTATAAAATGGAAGGAACATTATTTCCATATGAACCATTAAATGCATGGATACTGAATACAGAAGGACAGTCACCGCTATTTTATATCAGCGGGAATAGAAACACAGGGTATCTTCATAGAGGGAAAAAATAAGAAAAACAAACACTTATATGCCCTGAATCCAACTTCAACATTCTGTATTTGCATTTCATCATTCCTGGGAATGGATGAATTAGGTAGTTGTACGTTATGGCTATCTAGAGATGTAGAAGCTATCGAAGAACCTCAAAAAAAATCTGCAGCACAAATGAAAAGAAGCAGAAGAGGTTACGAGCAAGAGACAAAAAACAATTACCTGATCATTCTGCTGTACATACAAACTTATTTTGCAGTCATCACCACCACAAGCAAGTACTGGTACTAGAAATGAAAAAGTCTTCCATTACACAAGTGACAAAATCTAGTACTGCAGGATATACATAAATACGTAGACAATACAGTATCAATAAATAGATTAATACAGACAGGGAAGCACGATACCACTTGTTTTCTTAGAGACCAAATACCATTTGCAATGAACTAGTATCTCAATAACACAAAACTCTGAAGTTATTTTGGCATGTAAATAATAACTACAAATACTTAAAATGCTAAAGAGTATTTTCCTTCAAACTCACGTATCTGTGGGAAGTTCAAGTATTAGATTTTAGTTAATTATGTGCATTTTATTGATCTCAGGAGCAAAGTTGGAAACTGTGGTCCGACTGCAATGGGAAGCAGTGATTGGCAAAGCTCTTTAAATTCACTTGCTCCTTGTCTATTTTCACCTGTTGCAATTCAGTTCTGAGGAGACGATTACTTGTCAGAGTCCAAGCTATGGTAACACAATTATCCAGGTGGTAGGAAGAATCACAGTACATGACAAAACAGATGATCAAGATCAGCGAAACAGTAAATCCTATTCCCAGCATTTTAGCTGCAGAGTTTCTGCAGACATTGATAGACAAAAAGCAACCAACCAAACAAAACAGGATTAAGCACCTCCTTGAGACTTAGAAAATAACTGTAAAGAAACTCTTTAACTAAAAGGCTGCCAGTAAAGTGCTTAAGCTGTGACTCCAGCAGCAAATGATTTTTCAAGTTTTTATGAACAGTCTATTGGCTTTCCCTATTTGACTTCCTCACAAAAATGGCTCTTAACTTTTTCTAGTCATTTATTTTCAAGGACAATCAGTTAAAATACTAGGCATCATGAACTTCGGTGTCTTTTGGAAGTTAAAGCATCCATTACGTATGAATCAATTTTCAATGCAAGCTTTAAATTCCTTTGATTGGTAAAATCAGAGGTTACTGTAAATGCTTCTAGTTCAGCAGAGTAGTCTACGACTTTCAGAAAACCAAATCTGTATTTAATTCCTGACTCAAGAACTGCATGTTGTCCTCAAGAGAAAAGCTTCTTTAAATCTTAATAGAGCTGCCAACATAGCCTTCATAAGGATTTCAGAGCCACTCCTGATGTTATCATAGATCATTTTTCCCTGAAGCTTATTAGAATTCCAAACCTCACTACAGATTAAAGTTTCTGACAAAACAATCAGCAGTGAGATTTTTAAAAATATATTTAAGCTACTTTATTTTGATTTTAGAATTAACATGATATTCAAAATAAAAACAGTTCAGCTTTAGGGGCTACTATGTCAGGTTTAGGGAGAAAATACAGAACATGGCTCTGCTATACTATAAGACCCTTTATAGATTTCTAAGGGGAAACATCACTAACCATGTATTTATGGTTCAAAATCTAAACTGTTTCTTTACAACTTTAGCAGCACAGATCATACTGGAACCGACATTAAAACATAATCATATAGGTTGTTCTTAATTCCATATGAGACCTTCACAAATAATTCCTCATTTGAATAAAAATTTGGTTCTTCAGAAAAGTAAAGTACTCTTTTTCAGGTTGAGCACTGTATTGTTTTGGATAACTACTTTGAATTGGGATGGGAAGAGGCCATAATAAAGGGCTGTCCTACTCTGAATGCAACTTCAACCAACACTGGGCTTTGGTGGCTATCACAGCAGAATGCTTGCTATGACACCATTTAAAGAAGATTAAAGTACTCCATGCAACTCTGGTTTCAGAAGCATTTACTTTTAAGAATATGATAATCTTCATTTAAGGTGTTTCCAAAATGAATGATCACTTCTTTTATATACAACATGATTTCAACACTAAAAAGCTGCACTACTCTAGAGCATTACAGTGATAAGCTCTTACCTGTACAGTATCATAAATGAAGAAATAATCTATTGCTCTGCAATATTAATTTTATACTCATTAAACAGTCACTACAGACATTACATTTTTAACAGAAGTTCACAATGGAGGTAATGAATTTTATTTACCCCTCCAGCCTTTTTATTTCAGCTCAACAACCTCCTGTTAGCATATTTACGGGAAAAAGAGGTTTAAAGTTCTTTAGCTATGCAGATGCTGCTTTTGATATCAGATATTAGCATTTTCAGATGGGACAACACATCTTGATAGAGCTTTCATATCTCCCAGAATTATCACAAGCCGAAGAATAAAATAAGCTCCCGTGTAACTGCTCTGGAGGCATGTAGTCAAACAACACATCAGTGTGGAACACATGCAGCAAATAGCTGAAAACTCTACATACAGTAAGAAACTCTGAAAGGCTCTAATGATACTTAAACAGAAACATAATTCAACACGTATCTGACTTTATGATTGTCGTGATTTAAGCCCAGCTGGCAACAAGAACCATGCAGCTGCTTGCTCACTCCCCCTCTTTTCTCTCCCAGCTCCCGGAGGGATGGGGAGGAGAATCGAAAGAATGTAACTCCCACAGGTTGAGATAAGAACAGTCCAGTAACTAAGGTATAACACAAACCACTGCTGCTGCTACCACCAATAATAATGACAAGGGGAATAACAAGGGAAGAGAATATGACTGCTCACCATCCGCCGACCAATACCCAGCCAGACCTGAGCAGTCATCTAGCCCTTTCAGGTAACTGCTCCCAGTTCATATCCTGGGCATGACATGCTGTGGTATGGAATACCTCTTTGGTCAGTTTGGGACAGATGTCCTGTCTCTGCTTCCTCCTGGTTTCCCCTCCTCCCTGGCAGAGCATGAGACTCAGAAAGTCCTTGGTCAGAGTAAACATTACGGAGCAACAACTAAAAACATTGGTGTTATCAGCATTATTCTCAGGCAGAGTCAAAAACGCAGCACTGCACCAGCTACTAAGAAGGAGAAAATTGACTGCTACTGCTGAGCCCAGGAAAATTATACATTTACTTGTTTGAGTTTTTTTGGTTATGGGCTTGGGTTTAAAAAAAAAAAATCTTCTACACACTTGCAACAGAAAAATGTGCCTGTGGCAGGCTACAAAACCTGAACATTTTTATCAATATAAAACTCCACAAATCATCCTGAATTGTCAGGTTAAACTTGCCCAGGATTTCAAGTTTTTCTCATTTAAGACTGAACAGGTGATAATTACTGTTCATTAATCTGCAATTTTTAGTGCAGTCCTGTATGTTCTTTTCCTGGATCTTCCCCTTCAATCCAAACAAGTATATGCAGCAGCACCACAAGGAGTAGGTGAAACAAAGAGCATCATCCTACCCTATTCACTTACAGCCCTACTACCCCCCGTATTAAGCTTCCTGTCTCAAGAGTTCAAGTAAAGAACTCCAGCAGCATTCTGAAGACACTGTAACCAGACAATATTTTTCAAACTGCTAAGAAGAAAATCCTTAGATATAAGATACCCGTGAAAATCTTTAGATACAAGCAGCAGCTTAGGCTGATTCTGTAAAAATAAAAAATATGGCACAAGGGTTTGAAGTCAGCCAAATTAAAACCTGTTGGGGGGATTTCTTAGATTTTACATATCCTGCATTGATATTCAAGACGTGCAGCTATACTTACCATTGCTGCCAGGCAAGAAAGATAAGCAGACATCCATAACAAATCCATTTCCAAACTGCAGAATTTCAATGCATTTAGCTAGAAAACAAGAACAGACAGTGTTGATCTCATTCATCGTAAGTATTACAGTTATACTCTCATTTCCTACTTCATTATGTAGCTAAAATTTCTCATTCAATTATATTTTAAGGAGCTGAAAAACTTTCACTTTTTTCAGAAGCCTAAATAATACTATCTTCTGCGGAGCCACAGAAATTCATCTAGTTAGAAGATAAATCGCTATTCTCCACTGAGTATTAAAGTTGTACAGCTTCATCATGGTAATACATCACAAGTGGTAAATATTGCAAATAATATCCTGTGGCAACAGCATTCACCACACAGAAAGCTAAAGCTCATTCCACGAACTGGGCAGATAGAGAGACAAGCAAAAAAAACTTGCTAACACCCCTGAGATCCTAGAAGTCGTTCAAATGGTTGGACTTAACTATCTTAAAGGTTTTTTCCAACCAAGTTGCCAAGTTGATTCTGTGATTCTATGAATGGTGAGCCACCATCAGAGTAAACAACAGGATAGCAGAAAAAACCCTCTAACAACAGCAAGAGAAAAAGGATAGGACAGGACATCATGGTATTCTTTGGGAGCAAGAGAAATGCCACACAGAACATGGGACTGAAGATCAGTAACTCCCACCTACTGCACTCATAAAGGATGAGCAATGCAAAAATCCTCAAGTACACCAGATAAAAGCAAGTAGCTTGAGAGTGCAGTCAGTGCAACTCAATTTAAAAGTAACACATTAAATCTAGATTATCCACCCTATTTATTTCTTACATATTTCAAAGAGCTGTTCTCCCATGTTTTCATGCAAGGGCCTAGTTCACCAGGTCAGTATCCTATTATCCCAAACTTCACTGGACTCAAGCCAACAATAACAAAGAAGTGACCAGTTTAACCTCACTTTTTTAATGCCAGCATTAATTACTTTACTTCACACACGGATACATATAGGTAGTCTGCCCCCACATTATGGACCAAAATGATGGTTCGAATTATCAGATTCTGAATATATATTAAAGAGAAATAAGTAAATTCAGCCAACACATCACTGATGGATCATTTTGCAGAACAACACTGACCCAAAGCTGTTTAACTAGCATAACCCTTAGCTTTCAAAGAGCAATACAGTGGTTTGATATACCAAAGCTGCAGGAGAAATCAATGTAGTTGCATTAAAAGATGCTAGCAGAGTACTTCAATGGATAAGCATGCATCGTTTTTATTAAGCCAGTTTGTTGTTCCTAAACTTCTGAAAATAGTTACCTTCTGAACCTTGCCGAGACCAGATTCTCACAGTAGAGTCAGAAGCTGCAGAAGCTATTAGTAGATTTAAATCAGGTTCATCTGACTGGTAGACAGCATCCACAG
Organism: Psilopsiagon aurifrons; assembly: GCA_025447955.1. Classification (NCBI taxonomy): domain Eukaryota; kingdom Metazoa; phylum Chordata; class Aves; order Psittaciformes; family Psittacidae; genus Psilopsiagon; species Psilopsiagon aurifrons. The sequence continues at coordinate 2,805 of JAOEHY010027879.1, read as the reverse complement.
CACAAACAGCTTCAGCATGGCCTTTGAGAGGAACGCTTTTCACAAGCTGAACACATCAGAAAGCTTTAAATTCCAGTAACTTATCTGAGACAACTTTTAAAGACATTTTAAGAAATATTTTAACACTGAAAATAAATTGTATAGCTCCAAAGGCAGAGCATCTGCCAAGCTATGCTTAAACTATAGCATACTCCAGGAAAACACAAAGAAGAGATACATGATAATGACTATTAACATGATAAGATTTTGTTAAAAGCTGAACAGAATTAAGCATTCCTACATACACTATATAAACCTCACCACTCCTTGGGGAAAGCTGGAAATAGGATAAATGTTAGGAAGAGTAGTTTGCCTTTCTTCTTCTCCTTCTCTTGCCCCTCACCTTAAGGAACATCTCATAAAAATCTGGAGGTTGCCCTTAGTGAAGGCCACAGAGCAGAGAACACAATGGAATAAGTAACAGCTAGCAGCTCTAGCAATAATCAGTGTGTTCTCACAAATCAAAAGAGCCTTTTACTCCTTCAGAATACTGACATAAAAACCAGATTTTTTTTAAACACCTACCCCAACCTGGATATCATCCTGCTAAGGCCGCCTATATACAAACATTACGCTGCTGGGCAGACTGATTCAGAAATCACTAGAAATGGACATAAAGAGAGGACAAGGGGTATAGGAAATATCAGCCCAAAACGAACGTCATGGTTTGTGGATTTTAAGGCAGCTTAAAGGAAAGTAGTACATGAGATCAGAAAAATGATGACTCAAGAACAGACAACCATGGTCTTTTAGACATGCTAGACAATTCTGCCTGACAACTGGTTAGGTAATTTCCTAATGAAGGCTGATCTGAAAAAGATAAATGATAGAAGAAACAACATTTAACATAACACACTGCATGACAGAATATCAACAATCTGAAGTAGCTATACAGAGGGTTCAAAAGTCAAGGTAAAATGAAGAGATATGAATAAGAAATACAGACAAAATAGGTATTTTGTGATACATGAGAAACTACAGCAGGGGGAGTTTTACAAAGAGGTTACTGCTGCTCACGTGATCATTCCAAGCTCCTGTTTCATTCCATTCCCAAAGAATGAGTTGCTTATCAGATCCACCAGAAATTAACTCTGTTTCAGAAGCTGAAAAATATGTTTTGGCAAGTTTTGTAAGCACATACTTTTTAACAGCAGTCAACAGCATAAGCAGTTACATCAGTTACTACTCACAAAAATATAATCTATCAACCATAAGCATCTATCAAACTGTAAATTTCCATCAAAATAAAGTATGGCTGAGTTGCACTACACAAGACAGCTTAAGAGCGAAGGTATTCACTAAGACAACATAAACAGAAAAGTCATTCTGTATAAATAAATATCTCTTTCCAAAAAAGATTCTCAAATATAATAGTGTATTTTTTTCTTTCTTTTTGTTTGGTCTTTTTGGAAGACAGGAAAATTAAGCAAGAGAAGCCTAACCAAAACAAATTCAAAGCTTCATGTAAAAATTCAGTTCCCAAGTTCCCTGAAAATAATTTCTTTTACTAAATTTTAAGAAGAAAAATGTTTTCATGCAACCAGCTGAAAGGATGGCAGTTTATATCACTATTAAAAAATGAATGTTTTCATTTAAATACTCCTCTTCCCCCCAAAACCAACAAGCATGTTACATTAACAGTCTAATCAACAGCTCCATTTTTCTTTGTCAGTGAGTTTCTATAAATGCCTAAGGGCATAAGTACTTTTGAAAAGCTTGCACTAAGTAACTTTAAATCCTGGAATTACTATAAAGGTAAAGCCTCATAAGGGTCTCAAACATTCCCAGCTTGAAAGAATGCACATAAATAACTCAAAGGCAGATGCCAGGAGGATGGTGCCAGACTCTCTTCAGCGGTGCACAGTGACAGGACAAGGAACAAAGGCCGTAAGCTAAAACACAAGAAGTTTCACCTCAATATGAGAAAGAACCTCTTTACACAGAGGGTGGCAGAGCACTGGAACAGGCTGCCCAGGGAGGTTGTGGACTCTCTCCTCTTCAAAACACACCTGGACAGGGTCCAGTGTAACCTGGTCCAGATGGTCCTGCCTTGGCAAGGTCATCAGGCTACATGATCTCCAGATGTCCCTTCCAACCCTGTGATTGTTTTTTCACGGATATTACCTATATTCAACTGTAAAGTTTACAATCGGAGCTTCCTTAAAAATCACTGCAAATTACTTTACGAAGTCAAAACATGCAAAACTCCAGACCCTAACTGAAGAGCCCGGCGCCAGCAGAAACCTCCCATCTGTCAGAGCCACCGCAGCCCCAGGCAAAACAGCCTCCAGGGCTGGTGACAGCTGCGGGGCTCAGAAAAGACATTTCGACCGAATCCCCGCTCCTACCGGGCGGCTCACCTGAGTTCGGCAGGCCAGGTTCCTGCGGAGCAACCTGTTAAATTCCCTACAGGAAGACTAGGCTCAAGGCGAGAGGATGCTTGCTAACGGGTCAGCTCCCTACTTCCTTCAGCTTACACCTATCGCTGGACTCCCCGCCTCTCCCCCTCAGCGAGGAGCAGGGCATCAGCACCCACGGCCCGAGGGCAACGCCCCCTTCTCGAAGCCGGCAACCCCGACCCGCGGGGACAAAGAGCGGAGTAAAAAGGCAGCGCTACTCACCGCTGTCCCGCCGGCGAACCCAGCGCACGCAGTTCACCCTGCCGCTGTGCCCACGGAGAGAGGCGGCATGAAGAGAGGTGGCTTTTCACTGAATTCATGATACTGCCTTGAGAAAAATGTCTCCCAAAAATCTACCTTCATCTAT
>JAOEHY010027875.1:23678-45422 GCA_025447955.1 Psilopsiagon aurifrons | reverse complement strand
AGGGGTTTGGTCCCTGGGGGGGGCCCCCCCCCGGGGGTACGGACTCACCTTGGCCACCTGCACGCACCAGTTGAGCAGCAGCTGGGGGCTGATGCTGTCCCGGTGCTTGCGCACGTAGTCGAGCAGCGAGCCCAGGGGCAGGAGCTGTGTCACGAGCTGCAGCCGCGGCCCCGGGCAGATCCCCAGCAGCCGCACGATGTAGGCATGGTCCAGGCTGCCGATGGCCAGCATGTGCTGTGGGGACAGTGTCAGAGGTGATGCTTCAATGTACGCTCTGTGAGAAATTCTGGTAAATGATAATGCGATGTTTTTTTTTCTTTTATCTCATCTACATTTATACACTAGATTCAGAGCTTGTTATGTGAAAAGCTGTTGGCATCAAAGTCAAAGACAGACTTACTGCTGACTTCAAGGGAGCCAGAATTCTGTCTGGTCTGCTGCAGACCAGATTTGACTAACATGGTCATTTGAACTTTCCAGGCAGATTTGTATGTAACTGCATTCAAAATATAAAAACAGGGAGAACGAACAAAATGCTTATATACATGCCAATGAATTATACTAGCTACAATTAAGTCATAAATATGCTGTTGAACTGTATAAGGGGTATTATTTTGTGTTCACTAGATCAGCTTTTCTGTTACAAGATGAGATATTACCATCTTGTCTGTCATGAGTGAACTTTCTGGTTTCAAGCTCCAAGTAAAAAGATGGTCTCTTCCTCAGAGGGATTTCCAGATTAAATAAAGGTGCCAGTCTAAAAGGCCAAAGTGTCAGTGCAGAACAGCTGTTCCACATCAGGCTTTTGTGTGAGTCCTGTGCGAGAAGCTTGTCTCATCTGATTTCAGATGTCGACAATCCAGAGGCCTGTATTTGATCTGGTTGTCTTGACTGCATTCATAACCAGCAGAGAGCCATTTTTAAGATGCTATTCATCTCACCCTGCAGTAGATGTCTAAACCAGATCAGATAAAATGTGCTCTGCTTCTATCTGTTGACTATGAACTGTTCAGGTGAATTCCACATCAATGGAGCGCTTTGCACAGATTAAATTAATTTCCGTCTATTCAGAGATACTCTGAACATGAAAGAAGGGTTTACCATGTGGGCAGTTGGAGACATGATTACTTTTTAAAAGTTTTCTCCTTGGCAGAAACTTTTGCACAAACTTCTCCATTCATTTTCCATTGTAAATAAGAAAGAATGTGTGCTTAGGAGTGATGAGTTTTCCAAGGGAAAAACAATACAGTAAGATAATACTGATCAACTCAGCAGGACATGATTTTGTTTTATTGTCTGCCAAACTGTTTTTGAGTTTATTAAAGGCATCACAGAAAACAGTTGGAAGGACTATGTGGTTATTCACAGGCAGTTACTCTAAGAAGCTGTCAGGTAACATCTAATTATACATCTGTGTTTTTAAATGCAAGGTAATTAAATATAAATGTAGGGTCAAGAATGGAATGCAAAGTGATTGATCTATAGCTCACCTAAATACTTTCACAATTAGAGCTATAATGAATAGACCAAACTTGGATAAACAGACAAAAATATAGTTAATGCTTCAAAACTTATATAAAAATATTAACCATATTAATAAGGTAAAATATTACTGTATTGTCGTCTGATAGCACAACTTCACCAGAACCCAATAAAGTAATAGCTGGCACTAAGTACAGCAAAATGATTCTTTGAATTGACATAAAAAATTCCAATCAAAAGCAGACAGTTGTTGTAAGTATTCAAAACCCCACATGTTATTGCAACCCAGGGGTTTGTCAAATAACATATGCTCGATTGTGGAGTTTGGTCCCCACTGGTGTCAGCTCAGTCTTTACTAAAATGTGTCAGTTGATTCTTTAAGAGAAATTAATGTCTTCTAATTAAAGCAGTAGATCGTGAGTCAAAAGATCAGTGTTTTACTTCTTAAACTGCTACTGATTATTCTGATAAATTAGAGCCACTGGAGTGGGTAACGGTACTTTCTTCTCTATTAGTTTATAAACCTGTAAGGACAGAAATTGTTTCAGCTGTGATGTTTTTAAAACTACAAATTCAACAGCTAACTGTAATTTTCTCTTGTGATCAATGTTTGTGATAGTCAAAATAAATTTTCCATAATTGTTCTTCATTACTTTCCTTACATTAACTGAATAATTCCTCAGACAGTCTTTATTATAATCTTCAGTTATTTAAACATTAGGTTAAGAAATTATGGGGTTGTGGGGTTTTTTTAGTTTTTCTTCATTACACTGATAATTGTGAACTGAAAGCATCTCTGATGAATGCAAAATTATACATGTAGCTATTGTTAATGATCAGGCAGTTGCTCAGAAGATAACGAGTAGCTTGATGAGAGGTTTTGGCTGCAGCGCTTATAGAATGACTACTGTTGCCAGCAACATTAACCTAGAATACAAGAAAATCAGAAAATTCAACAGGTAGGAATTCTTACCACGCAAATGCAACTTTTTTTTTCTTCCCAGCATCAGTATTCTGGAAGGTTTTCTTCGAAGAGGTGAGAGGTGAAAATCTTGAGAGACAAGATTTTCAGATTCTGAAAGGGATTTCTGACAGAAACTGCAGCTACATCATCCTGGTAACATCTGTGTGTAGTTTTCAAAGGCAGGACTTTTGAGTACCATTTCTGTTTTGACTTTCAGGTTGAAAGTGGTGAGAGAAATGCAGACTTCCAGAAAGAATGACAGCAAAATAATTTCTTATCCAAAAATCAAAACAGCATTCATTTCCTCTGTCCAGACTAAATTAGAAGAAAAAGCTCCTCCCTTGATGAGGGTTATGTCAAAGCATGGGCAATGAAGAATGCCGGTTGCTTTGATAAGCAAAGGTTTGGCTGCGTAAAGGAAGGCTATTCATACAGGGTTCTGTAATTTAAGGACTTAAAATATCTTATGCAATAACATGCAATTGTATTTTCTTTCTTAAAATTTATTCTTTCAGAGTATTACTTTTGTGGAAACATTTTATTTTTTTCAATTAAATCTTGATAGAAAGATTGCTTTTATGACCTAAACCAAATGCTGGGTAATATAGTTTTGTATGGCTTCTCTGCTTTCAGTATTTTGTTGGAATTGTCACTATGCAGGGGTTCAGTTGTAAGAAGAAAAGAATGTATTGTCATACCTGCAGGGCATTAGAAATCATGGCTAGGTTTCTTTTCTGATCCAGGCAGTGATACAGTGTCATTGAGTTTGTACTCTGATGAATTCAAGAAACAAGCTGCTCTGTTCTGAGTGCTCACTTCCTCCTTACGTCTTTTTCTGTTTCGCCCTGTTTTCACATCTATTGTAGTCTACAATACTGTGTCTTATTGTGCCAAATGAGCTCAAGTTGGTGTCCTGCCAATGCCAAAAGGCATTGACTCAAAAAGACCTATGAGAATGCTGAAATGAAACTTCTGTATTGTATTTTCTTCTTGATTCCTGTTTTAAAGTATGTAATATTGTATTTTTCTTCATCACATACTCAAACTAACACAGCTCCGTGTAACAATAAACAACACTGAACTGCTAGCCTTTAACTTTTACTGTTTGCTTAGGAAGCATGCTAGAACTAATGCGAAAGAGTATTAATTCATTCTATTACCAATGAATGATAAATGACAGATGTTGCAATAAAATGGTTCAGGAAGAGGCAAGATCATTTTCTGTGTGACAGCCTCTTTTGACTGTGTCAAACAAAGTCATAAGACATAGCTTTAGCCAATATGTCATGCAGACTTCTTAGAAGAAGCTTATGCAGCTGCCCGATCCCATTCTTTCAGAAATCTTTTCCACAGATTTTATTACACTCTGATGTGATTACACTATGCCACTGAAAGCCACTGACACACGAAGCCCGAGGATGTCCTTTGTGTTACGGGGAGTTATGTGCAGCCAGACTTACTGCGAAGCCTTTGCTGGCTCCAGCACTGTAAGCATAGAAACAGTGTACAACTCTGCTTTCCCACACACTGTCCTGCATTGAAACTGTTCAGCTGGATTCAAAGACCTGACCCTAAGAGATAAAACCTTATCCTGTAATAAACCAGACGTGAGTAATAATGTTGGAGCTCCTCACGCCTGCCTGATCTGCAGAAACGTTATTTGCTGCAGTGCTTTATAATGGTATTGAAACAAACTCCATAGATGACACTGGGGGGACCTGCAGTAGAGTTGCAGGAGGAAGCCAAGATGGTCGTATGAAATATAATAAGCACCTTACTTTTTAAGTATACAGCTTCTCTGAAAATATGTTCCTGTCAGCATTCCTACTGTTGCATCCTTCCTTACAGTTATCAGACCACATAATTATGATTTTGCAGGGTAAACCTAAGGAATTCTTTTAAAAGTTTCTTAAATTTCTTGACAAGAAGAGCAGGTCAATTATTACTATGTATGTAGGACTGTTTTAACTACTGACCAATAAAGCAATAAATTTGCTTTATTTTCAATGAGTTTTATTTCCCTATTGTTTTTCTTTCTCATTCATGGATAATATCAAACTAAAAATACCTCTTTTTTTTCCCCATGTTTTGTTCAAAAGGAAAATGACACTTTTTGATGGGAAAGAGACCATAGTTTTCTGCTTGTAGGCAATATTTCTAGTCAAATTGTATGTTGTCTGTAGCATTAGCTTTAGGCATGCTTCTGTTAGTGAGCCTCACTTCTACCTTTGTAATAATTCATGGAGCCTAAGAGATAGTGCATGTGTTGTTGGCAGACTAGGCCTATTTGTATGACATACATCATGAATGGCGTATTTCATTGCCTGGATTTTATGCTATCTGTCTGAATGGTGACCACAAGCAATAAATTTACAGTATATCCTTTTGTAGAACACAACTGTTCAGAGCTCTATGTACAAACTGTTTAGGAGCTAAGTGTCTTGTAAATATTCTTGTCCATAAAAGCAAGAGTTCCCCCTTCCAATGTATTAGCGAAATGCACACATTTATTCACAGATCAGTCTCTGGACTGGTTTTATCAATTCTAAAATCCAGCTGAATCAATGAAATTTTTTCTCTTCAGCTGGATTTCTGTCAAGCCCACAATCGCTTTCCCTGTGTGCCTTGAATGTTTAATCAGTAACCACTGAGAGAATATATTTAATGACAATCAAAATCTATCATAGCTGCTATGTCATAAACACACAGGGAAATTCCTATTTAATTTTCTAAAATTGCTTGCTTACAGCACTAAATACGTGGGATTAAATTGGCTTCAAGAAAATGCAAACCAAGAAGCAATAAGATGCTTTTGGCCCTATGCTGCTTCTGTAGGCTTTGCAAAGATGCTATCATGCAGCATTTCAGTCATGGCAGGAACAAACTGGAAGTTGCTTGAGAAAAGGTGGTGAGTAGGTAAAAGGTTGCTGTAAAACCTTAAACCACCCCTAAGGATATATTGCTTAAAAGCAGCTTGAAAGCTACTTGAAATAACAAATGTTAAAAGCAAGTAATGCAACTGTGGAGTAAATACAAAAGTGCTGTCTAACAAGACAAGGAGATAAAAGACAAAAAAGATGAGGTACCTCTGAATGAAAGGGAAGCAACGACTATCTATATGGCCTTTCCTTAATCCTTACATCCCTTCTCCATCTTCAAGCCCCAGTCATCTCTCACATTCCCCCTCTGAACATCCCATTGTTTCAGTTTCATTCTCTTTTCTTTCTTCTGTGTCATCATCATTTAACATCTTCGCTGACTGGAGGCCTCCTTCTTTAATGCTCTCCTAACTATCTCACCTCTGACAGCTTGATTTTCCATTTGCCACATGTTACTCCAGCCTTGGTTCTGTCTATAGCACCTTGATTCATTTTCTGATCTTTCATTCATCTTACCATTATCTGTTATTTAGAAATCAGTGCAGCTTTCTCTCTTTCCATTCAAACTGCACAGTCAATTGGCCAACCGATTCTGAGTGAAGCACTGTTTGTTCTCAGATCTTTTTCCTTTCCTCTTCTTTTTTAAGCCATACTGTTTGATACTAGTAATTTCCATCCCTTCCTGCTATGAGTCCTTTTTATGATGATCATTCCATCGATTTCTGATTTCTTTTTCTTGCTCTGCCTACATTGTTGCTGACTTCTTGACTGAATTTGTTTTCAAAATGCAGACTGCTGTTTGGGTTTGAACTGTGTGACAGAGATCACGTTTAAGAGCTCGTATCTCTTTTTTATTAACCAGTCTTTCCAGCGCACGCTACTTTCAAATCATCATTGTGTCAATACCTGGCGGCCCACCTCTCCAAAGTGAGTTACAGCCTCACATCACTGCACTCAGAAAAGGGAGTTTCTACCCAGAGAATTTGATTCAAATATTGAAAATAAAAGGGAGCAGCTAAACATCAACAGTGTTGCTCCTGCTTTACAGTGGCTGAACTGAGAGTTTAATTCAGAACTTGTAAAACCTATTCCAATGTATTAATCATGGAAATACTGTGATTCGGAATGTCATCACCCCGGTCCTCCTAAAAGCCAGACCAAGCCTGGTGTGGAGACTTCCTCAGCTCCTCCCCTAGTTACTGGGTGCCACAATTAAGGTGCTACCAATTCTGACGGCCGTTGTATTGCAGACTTCACTGTGAAGTGCAATCAGCCAGTAGAAACTGGTTCAAGGGCACTAAACCAGGCTGCTATTATTTCAGCTGTTCAGGAAACTAGTGTGATTGTATGTAACAATATGGTCAGTGCCCTTAGTGGCAAGTTTTCCCAACTTTTTTCCATTTTTTTCTTTCAGTGAGAAGTACATCACAAACATGCAGAGATATGAACACAAATGCTAATGTGTGGTAAGCAATGCTTCTGGTATGCAAGTTGGCTCATTTTAAAGGACTTGATTTTGTGTTCTGTTGCATTGGAGAAGTAAATCCTTGAGGATGGAAATCTTAAAAACGTACCCAGACTTAGTAGTCACTTTCTAGAATCTTAGCCACATCTTTATATGATGCATGTAATGCTTATTCACTGTAAAACTCTCTTTTTTCCTATAACAGACTACCCTTCAGAATGAATCCAGTTTTTACACTAAAATATTTAATGCCCTCAAGGGAGATAATGCATTAAGCAATGCATTATATGAAAGTATAGAACCTGGTATTTATAAGCTGCTAATAATCCCCAGCTTTCAAACAGATGCCACAACTGGCAAACTGAACATAATTAAGTAGGGAGTCATAATTCCATAAAAGTTCTTTCCCAGTCATATCACCACAGTCATTTCTGTTCATGAGATGTAACGAGCAGAAAGGTTAACAAATACATTTGTTAATTAAGTCCTCAGCTAAATCAAAATTAAAACACAGATGCCTTCTTCTTCCTTTCCTTCCTCCTGACTTCGTAGGAATGGCTTGCTAGAAATTGTCATATTTTTAATTTAAATAACAGGTTTTTACTGACAAAACAAAGGCAGGCAGATACTAATAACTCTGCAAAGTGGTTCTGCATTTGTTAGTGAGGGTGAAGTCAAGATGAGGAGGTGGGAGAGGTGCTGGGAAAGGCAGGAGGTAGGAGAAATACAGGTTGTGAATTCAGTGTCAAACTGGTAATGAATGTGGTAGTTGGCTCTGACAGGGAAGATGAATTTCTAACTGACTTTCCAAGCTTCAGTCTTGATCTTGGCAGACAGACAGAGAAAAGGCTAGCGAACAATCCTGTAGGGAAAACCATAACTATTTACAGCTTGAGCAGAGATGTGCAGTGTGGAAGGTGCAAAGGGGCCATTTGAGGCCACGCTTTTAATTGAGAATCCCCGTCTTTAAGCATACATTTGGCTTATTTCTAAGTCTATCCTAGTAAGGTTGATTTCTAAATTACTATGCTGTGTGTCAATATTTTTAAGCATTATTTTCTACTTTTCTGACTCCTTTTATTGTAATTTTTACTTTAAAAATAAGAAGAGATTGATGATGCGATACCGAGATAAATCATCACCTTTCAGTGATCTTAGTGACACATATGTATGTAAGAAGCACTACGTTGTTACTAAAAATATTTTAAAATCTGGAATGATTCAGACAATACTTACAATTTTTAGAACCTGTTCTAAAACATTATTTAGAAGAATGTGGTGTGCATGAATAAAGACCTTTCGAGTAAGTTAATCATCAGCCACAAAGCAGTGTTATTCATTCAAAGCTTTTTATTCATTAATGTGCTATGGACCAAAGAAAGAGAGAAGAAATAAGGCAGCATAATACTCATTGGTTTCAAGTTACTTATATATTTTTTGTGGCATCTATTTTATCCTGTTACAGTCTATACACTGCCTGTCCAGGTGCTCTGAACAATCCTATTTATTAATACAATCCTTCTTCAACATGGCTGTGGAGCAAGCAGGCTGTACCTAGGCTGCATACCTATGCTGCATATATAATATGTTGGGTTATGTTAGGCAAGAAGCAGCCCCACAGTGCGATTGCTCCTCAGGTGGCTATCTGTCTGTGGTGGTATCTTTATGGACTGGAGAGAGAGGAAGAGATGACTATCCAAATATCTAAAGCAAGTGACTCAAGCTGGGTGGGGTTGAATTCCTGAATTCCTCCCCTCATAGCAGCACCTAGTTCAATGGATGAGCAGCCCTGAAAGCTTGTTACAGTTCAAATCGGAGAAAACTTCCAAATTCCATTTGATTGCTACATCCTGATGCTTCAAGACAAAATAACTTTTACAAGATGCACTATGTCTTACACCATGCAAGTACGGCAAAATTGCAAAATGCCTTAACAAAGGAAACCTCTTGCTTCATTCTACAGATAAGAAACTGGGGCAAAGAAACTGTTTTCCTCCCTTGGCAGGTCCAGTTCTGTCACTGTTTTTTAGGTTATGTCACCTTATTCTGCTATTACTTTAACACTTGATATGCCATGCCATATAGGGGCAGCATACTTCCCACTGGCAGTGTAGCCAGGTCGTGTCTGTGATGAATGAGGATGGAAGAAAGGAGCCCTTTATATTTTCATACTGATAACAGCCTTATTGCTCATGCGTAATTTGGCTCTGTTTCCATGTGAATGTCATATTCAGGACTTACTGTATGGACTGCATTTCTTTTGGACCTATGATTTTCTGGTATCGGGTCTAACTGTCTCACTGCAGTGTTAGATTTCATAGGACGGCATTCCAAAGCCTGGGATGTGTCAACAGAAATTTTTAATTTCGGATGCCCAACTGACATCTGTTGTAAGCTGTTCTTAAGACAGATGACTTTCCTTATGGCTGGAGAACAGCAAGCTTTTATCAGCAATAAGCCTGCCACAGTTTCTTCTCAATGGTACATCAAGGTCAAACATTTGGAGCAGTTGAAGAGGAGACAGCCCATTTCAAAGCTCCTTTGTTCATAAGCACCCATGGCCAAAGCTGTAAGCTTCCTAGGCTGCAAAGAAAGTTAGATTTATGGAGTTTTAAACATGAAAAGGTACATCAGCAAATGCTGTAGAAAAGCAGAACAGCTATTCAAATATTAAAGCACTTTTATTCTTTAAAATGTTTCCCCCCCAGCTTAAAATTGACAGTATGTCTTTAACATTCCTCTCCAACAATAAAATACCTCATTCTTACATGGTTTGTATGCAGCTGTAGAGGAAGCATCCCCACACTCTCTGCTGCATTAATAAATGTCCCTGGAAACCAAACTCCTTATGCTGCAGAACAAATACAGCAAAGATTAAAAAAAACCCCAACAACCAAAAGACCCAGTTTAGAACATTTTTGGAAACATTATGGATCTGTCCTGGAGATTGTAAGTAGGTCCTGGTCAAGACTTGGTATTCAACCTATAGTGCTATCTAAACATTCCGGTCAGTGGTTCGCTAAACAGACATTGGATTGTATCCAGGCCATTTCCCATCTACTGTATCCTGCTCCCACTCATGCACACAGCATTTTCAAAGACAAAACTAATCCCTGCTGTGTTTTCTGGGATGCCTGATTTAAAACTTCCACACTGGGCTCAACTGCTTGACTGAGCCTCTCAGGTGAGAGGAATGGCATGTGTTACTGCCAGACGCCAGCCTGGGCATTGTGTGTGAGCCCTTCTGCTGTGGCAGGGCTGGGCATGTGCAGAGGAAGACTCCAAGGCTGTTCTGAGTAAAAATCTGAGCTAGTTCTGGAGGCTGCTTGACCCCATGGTTAAGTAAAGTCCTAACCGTACAGCTTAGCTTACTGAGCTCCACTGGCCTAAGCATCTCCTTAGCACTGTAGGTCCCTTTCTGAGACCAGCTGTAAGGTCACAGAGGGAAGGTGCAGCACAGCTGGCTATCCATCCCCGTGGTCTCACATCCTAGGCCCATATGGAACTGTCAAATCACTTTTTTTTCACTCCAAGCTCTGATTTATGCATCTGACAATGCCATTTAAGTCTCCTTTGCTGCAGCTACAGCCTATATATTTCACAGCTTTCTACAGCCCCTAAGAATCATTATTTTTATCTAAACTGATGGTAGTTCAGGTCAGCGGAAGTTAACCAAATACTTACCAAAACAGTGTGTCTACAGAAACCCATGGCAGAAGAAAAGAGGTTTATTTTGCATTTCAAAGCATCCTTTTGATCTAGATGAGTGCCTTCAATTAAGTGGCATTTTTTCAAGTTATTTACTTACTTATAATTAGTAATAAATGCATATTTTAAACCCTCACGACCATTCTTTTTTTTATTCTTTATGCTATTTTACATCAGAGTATGATAAGCTACATTAATCAGCTACATTCACTATCTAGATTTCTTTTCCTTGTTACAGTGATAAACTAAGCTCACCACCTGGACTCCTGGTTTGGCTGCAACCTTAACATCTTCAGGTGCACTGCACAGCTATAAAAACTCATGCAAATAATCTGCCCTGCACTTGCATTTGACTTAGTATTGAGCATGAGAAATGAACTGAGAATCACATATATGAGAACAGAGTGACTTATCACATTCAGTATCACATTTAGTATCACTTTGTTAAATGACAAGGTTTAATTTTTACATAATCAGTCACACATGCTAAAAGTAAGCCACTCTAGGAACCCTGTAAGTGAAAGCTGTGATGTTTTCTTTCACAATTGCTTTTAGCATTTTCATGTCAAGGTAAAAAAATAAAGGGTAAAAATATAGTGCAGCTTCCAGTTAGGTAAAGTCATGAGTGAACAATAGGTTTCTGCATATTTATGAAAATATACTGCTTGGTAATACACTAAAGTTTTCACAACTATTACAGCAGTATTTCAACTTCTGGTTCAGTTACACTTGGTTGCAGATAAAGCAGTATGCAGAGGCCAGTTAGGTTAACTACTGAAGTGCTCTCCTCAGGAGTGACTTTCCATGGTTTGAAGATAAATCATGGAAAAATAAACCAGAGCCTTCACATATGACAAAATAATAACTTACCTGCACTGGTCCAGTAAATGAAACAGTGAATTTTGTTTAGTTGTGAAAAGCATACTGTACAAGCTGCATTTTGCCAATTTTTCTGTTCAGTGCTGCAGCATGTTAAGCTTTGAAGCACCTCACAGAGCATTTCCAGGGAATTACTTCTATCATCTAATAAAGAGTGGTAAACAGCCACAGTGGGAGGAAAAAAAAAGGAGTTTGTTGGACTAACCAGTGGTAAGTACCAGGAACTTGTGGTTTATAATGCATGTTCATAATCTGCCTTTGCTGATTATGCAGCTATGATAGAGACACAGGTGGTTTGGCCTAGTTTCTGCTAGCTATTCAAATAGCTGCAGGAATGAAAACAAAGCCAACGGGCAAAACACTGTAAAAACGGATTGATTAATTTTTCTTAGTAATTGCATCTGTGGCATCAACTTGTGCTGAAGGGGGAATGTGGAAACAGGGGGGAAGTTCTGACTTCACACGCAGACTAACTGAAAGTAAGATCAGGCCTGATCCTTAAACAGGGAGAGGGACATGACTCCAAGGCCTGAATGCCCTGAACTGCCATCTGGAAGTACAAGCTCTTATTGCCTCTCTGATCTTACTACATTGGATGTTTCTACTCATGATGGAACACTGTTAGTTTTATTTACAGGTCAGCTCTATAAATGCGTCCAGATAAAAAACAGATTTTGTAAATGAACAAACCACCTCTCTCCACTGTGCTCCTTCCCTGATTTTGTCCACTTTCTAACTGTCTTGCCATTTCTTTGGAAGGAGAAAAAGAGAACAATTGTACACAGCTGTGGCAGTTGGCCAAGATAATCATAGTCCCCTCACCTGGTGCCTCTTCATCGTTTCCTGAACATCTGTACACTGCTGCTACCACCACTCCACATCTAGACACAGATGGCATTTTCCTCGTAAAATAAGCCCTCCTTTTTCTTGCTGTAGGTAAGGCAGCAATGCTCATTTCTGCTGCTTCCAGACCTAAGGCCCAGTGCAGGAGGAGATCACATGTATTCTGCTAGCCTTTTATAAAACAGCCTGTATAGCGCTATTATGCTCAGACAAGCTTAGATGTATTTTTATGTCAAATAAAACTCACTTGAAAAAAGCCTCATACTCCACTTTAATTCTTAAGTTGAAAGAAAATAAATGCAAGGAAAGGAGTCAGTCTGGCTTGATTTGTTGCCCATGTATAACCATCTGGTGTGATAGAAAACGCCCTCAGGTACCCTGCCTAGTATCCAGCTGCTGGTCCAGAATGTCTTTGATCTCCTATAGGGGCTTACCCACATCTGCCAGCCCCATGTGCAGGTCTTAGAAACCCTAAGACCTAAACCAACATGAGATGAGTTTCAAAATGTTGTTCCAAGTCAGTTTATTAACTGAAGAACACCTTAGGATATCTCAGACCACACCAGATGCTTATCTGGATAACTGAATCAAATTCAGTAGGCTTAGAGGAATTTACACTTTAAAAAAGTTACCTGGTAATACTTTAATAGAGATCCTCCGCTGTGAAAAAGATACAGAGACTTTTGTAATACTTTTGTAATACAATAGCAAGTAGAAAGGATGACATTTAACAAAAAAGGAAAAAAAAAAAGTATTTCTTTTTTGTTTGAAATATTCCTTTCAAGGGAAAGGAAAAAGGATGTACTACCATGTGTTCTCAGGATGGTTAGAAGTGGCTGTAACATAGTATTCAAAGAACTAAAAAGAGGTAGCTTTAATCAGTAATTTGGAGAATAAGATACATAATTGGTTAAAACATCCAGTTCTATTTCAACAACACTGGAGCCTTAAACATCAAAGTAAACCCCAGGACCCACATCTGTCTGACTGACTGCTGCTTAGACCTCATGAATGTTGTGCATTCTCCCAGCTTACCACCACAAGACTAAAATCAAACCTTAAATTGTGTTTCATTGGGTAGTTCACATCAAAAGCTCATAAAAATCTTAAATATTGAAGCAAGTTTAATGCATCTACTGAAGATGTTGAGCTTTTTTCTTTTTTTTTTTTTCCAGCTGCCCGATTCAAACTGGATGATCAGAGGCAGAATTATATCAAGCCTTCTTTAAAAAGTTACCAGCATTAAGATTCATAGATACAGTATTTCTCTTCAAATCTTACTCTGAAATTGTATTAGTGATTAAGGCAGCATCCCTTAAAATGCCATTAAGACACACCTGATTTTAGTCTAGACTACAGAACATACTTCATTGGAGTAAGGGATAACATTTTCAAAATTAACCGAAAAGCCTCGGGACCCTCCTAGAAGCTTCATCAAAAACCAAAACCAAAACCAAACCCAAACTGTTGTCTCTACCTTTAACATGAGTAAGAGGGGAAAAAAGGAAAAAAGAAGTGCCACCTCATGCAAGTATTCAGAAAATCGCATCGCTGCCTCTCTGGGAAATGCTACCAATGTGTCTGATCCATGCTCTGTGCCTTTTTCTCATGGTAATCTTTTATCTGGGAACAAAGCCATGCTTGCTGAAACAGCTTTGCTTGTATAAAGTAACAGCTTGTCCAATAAGCCACAAAGGACAATTTAGTTCTCAGCACAAATAACCTGGCTGACTCTAGATGAGCCTCCTCAAGGAACAGAGCAATAAAGCTTCATTCTCAAATAAAGGTAAACAACATGGTTACACCATGCTAACACTGTCATAGGTAGCATCTAGATACCAAAGTAAACTCATACAGAATATGTACATATAGTCAGAATGTGTGTCCAGCTCTGGGCTGGCCTGTGTATACAAATCAAAGGTTGTTATACATAACACCACCTTAATGTCATTCAAAGATCTGCCTTTCTAAGTTCTTCACACAGGGCTGGCCTTAACATCCAGAGAGATGGTTTCACTTATCTTGACTGTGGTATCCCATGTCAAATATTCTACTACAAAACAAGCTAACAGAAGTCCATAGCTCTGTAAGAGAAGAATTACATAGGAACTAACACCAGAGAAAGGCATTTGCTCCTCTAAATAAGGCAGTCATTGTGTACCTCAGTCACATTGAAACAAATAGTCTAAAATGAACTTACTAAAGAATAGTGCATAGGTGTCTGTCTGGATGTACTTCTACTGTAACTCAAACTATTACTGTGATAAACTGGTAAATAAGGGAAAGTAAAGTGATAGTTATTATCAATTTGAGGGGGTAGTCAGATACTGAAAAGGATGGTACCTTGGGATATCTTGTCAGTAGCCAGAGAGAATACAAATTACACATGAAGAATATAAGAATATTTGAGAGAATATAGTAATTGCCACAAACAAGGAATTATGTCACCCTTACCTTATTTTTAAAAACAGATTCAAAAACATTAACAATCAAACAATGAATTTATTTGCAGGACACATTTATCACACATCGAAAACAATACTTATTGTCTGGTTGATTAAATAGAGAAAAAACCCAAAACAAAACCACAATGCATTATTCAAAGTGTTCCATATAGTCGTTAGCTGACATTTTCAAAATGAAGCTTTCTTTTTTTTTGTCTTTTTTTTTTTTCTTTAAAAAAAACCCCAAACCCCAAGATCATGAACAATGCATAGTGGGAACAAAGGGTCTAGAAATCTAACATTCCACAGCTGTGAGTCAGTGAGAAAAATAAGGCTATGTAGAGGAAAAAAAGCCCACAGTGAATTTCAAAACAATACATATGCCACTGACAGGCTTCAGATAAGATCATCTGACCATATGAAACATAAAAGCAAAGTTACGTAGGGAAAAGAAGAATTTAAAATATTAACAAACACACTGGGAAGGAAGAAATTAGATTTCTCTAGTAATGGCTTAGAAATAGCACCCAAACTTTCAAACTAGTATCAAATGAAGGTCAGTTAAACTATGGTGCTGTAAAAAACAACAAGAACATGTAGAGGTGAGAAATATCAAAGTCCATTTTGCTAAATAAGCTACAACTACCCATACCACTTATTCTGCACATATTTATCAGTGGAATGACAAAGTGTTAAAAAAAAAAAAGTTTGACCACCAGTCACTGAATGATTCAGTGAAGGGCTGGAAAACATATCTGCATGCTCTGAAATGTTAATTACAAGTTCTTTTCACATTTCATGCCAATGTAAATGGAATGAATGGCACTGCAGTGTCATATCCTGCCCTTTGTTCCTGTCCTTTCACACTAGGTCAGCACTATGAAGGTTTCATAAAGCTGCCATAAACAGGTTCTTCGCTAACCTTAGTCGCTGCCATCTGCTCTTCACATGATCCTAGTGGATGAGTCCAAGGAACACAAGTTACAGGGCTGCTTTTTTCTGGCAGTCCTTAGCACAATGCTTCCCATATGCTGCATTAATATAAGATGTGTATCGCAGATAACTCAGACACATTAAATAAATAATCTATAAGTACTGTTCAGAATCAACAGAGTATAAAATAATTGCTAATGTTGGGTCTTACCCGAGCTAGACTCAGCTTCCTTACTCACAAGGTCCCAAGAAAAAAGCTGAGGCAAGACTGGTTGTAGCAACTGGTCTGAATGCAGGTGTACAGAATATATAAATAACTATTTATTTCTAGAGTTTAATTTACATATTTTTAAAGCAACTGAATACAGATGATGCTACAAAAACCTTTAGAACCCTTCTTCATCTGCCATAAATGGTATCCAGGTACAAATTAAGATCTTACAGAGAGAAGACATAGAATTTATTTAGAAAAATATTTGCTACAGGTCATCCTTTGCCATTGTGTAAAATATGTAAGAAACTATTGTGAGAACTTGAGTTGTTGATATTCTAAACTGAACAAAAATATACCCTTATTTAAAGAAAGCTGAAGCACCCTGATTGCCATGGGGACATCTGTCCTGAAAACATTACTTCTCACTCATCCCAGTTATCATTCAGAACAGCACAGACAGCAGCATTTAGAGAGTGATGGGTTCTGAGGTTGACCTCTTTTAGCTGCCCTGGAAAATCTGTGTTTATTATACTTGTAGCTGAGGCCTCACAGAAAGCAAGACACATATTTTAAACACCAGCTGAACAAAACTCATGCAGCTGTGGTTACATTATGTCCATCACTTAATAAATAAGTTAGTTATGGGAGAAAAACTTAGCTGCCATTTTAAAATCCAAAGAAAGACATGGAATTTATAGAGAGAAGGAAAAGAAAAAAACCCCTACGCTGCATATTATAGAGGACTGCTGTAAGTTATGCCTGAAAAAAGCAGCAACAGACTGTGGTTGCGAACATATCTATTATATGCATGTGTGCATGTGTAAACACACATATACACAAACCCAGAATCATCATCACTGAAAAAATTACTCTCAATGCAGTTTTCTGTTTCATTCTAGATAAAAAGGATAATAACAGATTTTCCACCATGGCTCATAAATTTGGGCTGACAAATCTGCAAGTTCACCTATACCTTTTCTAGTGAAGTCTCTTCATTTTACTTGGTCAGAAGCAAGATGGTTTGAATTTCCTAAGTTAGCAAAAAGTGTGCAACATCCCACATGCTAAGAATTTAGCTATTTTCATCTCATATCATGCATTATTAAAACATGCTGCAGAAGTCTTTGCTGTTATAAAAAAAAATCTCATAGAAAAACCAAGTCAGAACAATGATTATAATCATGAAATTCTGGCAATTTTCAAGTAAAAGCTATGTATAACAGTTCCCAATGTTAAACATTATTTTTTCCATCTGATACAGATCTAAAATGCATAGTATATACATAAACAGTAGTATCTATCCAATCTTTAAGAGTGTTCTGTTTTATACTCAGTCAATATGCCCTATAAATATATTGATGGATTCTGTATTAAAGAATACAGAATCTTCATGAAGGGCAATTAATTAGAACGAGATGTGGAAAGATTTCATTTTAATGAAAAGCTTCCTTTCAATTTTTACAAAAAACAGAAGAAACATTGCAAAAACTCCAAAGTAAAAATCCAACACACAAAAACTGTTTTGTCCTTCTGTGTTCTCTCTTGCTAAACAAACAGGAACCCAGCAAAACTTCTCCCAGTAGCTGTATGTATGGTACGTGCTTATCAGAATGCAATCCATATGTTAGGCTTATAGGAGAATGAAATGCATCCACTGAACAACTGTTTCTTCAGAATGGCCAACTTAACTATTACTTTTGCCCAGAGGTAATCTAAAGTGTGCTGGGTCACCATTCATACCCAGTTTGTTTAAAGTCTTGATTCAAAGCACCTGTACATATGTAAATCAACCCTCATTTAGTAGAACTCCAGCACATGGAGAACAGGACTCAGGAATTATTTTTAAACACTTCTAGTAGTCTCTCTCACACATAAGATAACCAGGGTCATTGCAGTGTATTAGTGTGTTTTGCTAAAACCATGACCGATGTCTTCTCTACCCTCTTTGATTATGAGGTGAAAACACAGACTGAAGTTCTACTTAGTACAACTGTGGCTTTCAGTGATTGCGTAAATTAAAATGGACTGGATTTAGGTCCCTTTGATAAAACATCATGTTTTGGTAGCACATTAAATAACCAGGAACAATCTGCCAGCCTCATTGTATCAGATGTAACTTCTATGAGTTAATTCAGAAACTTGTTTTTTTAAATCCCTCACCTACATCTCCAGGTGCAGTACTATGCCAAAAGATTCTCCTAACCAGTTGTAGTCATCATGAATAACGATATAAAGTACCAAATTTGAAATGTTTGTTTCACAGAATATTTTTTAAATCATCATAGGTGCATTTGTTGTAATAAGACAGCAAAAAAAAAAAGTAAATACCCTGTCTTACTAAATTACATTAAAACACCTAAGTGCAAATTAATTTTGTGCACTGTAGACTGGACAAGACACTGAGATAAGAGAAAAGTGGCACAGAGCCATGTTAAAAAAAAGAGCTCAGCTTAGTAAACAGCCACTCAGGTGAGTGAGCAGGCTTCTGAAACATAGCCTCAGAATCAGGCTGCACCTATTCCTCCTGTCCATAGAGAGATGGCGGAGTGGCCTATCAGAACTGCTACCCTGAAACCCCTATATGTTTCCAGGACTGATGATGAGTTAACTTTCAGGGCGTCTCTGAAAGAAAGAGAAGCCCGCTGGCAGGCTCTGATAGTCTGTGTTTCATTTCTTGCACTTTGTGTGACTTTTAACAGTCCCCAAAGGGACCAACTCATGTTGGACTGGCTGGAAAATCTCTTCAAACTGTGGTTTGTGTCGACATGCCCGGGCTGAAATGACTGAAAATGAGAGGCATGGGCCCCCTACCTCACAGAGGTGAACTTCAAGAGGACCACCTGACCTGTGACAGCACTGGACAGGTAAGTAAAGTAACACAACAACAAACAAACTTGCTCTCCACTACTGTTTGCATCATCTCAAGAAAAGAATACATCTTCAGTGTGAAGGCTACTGTGCAAAAACCCAGTAGCACATTGGCAAGCAAATGTAAACATCATAGTTACAAATCCATGGGCTCAGCACCACTTTTAAAATTATCCAAGCTTTTATCTCTAGTGGCAAGAGCATCTATGTCAGCTGGTCATGAATGCTCCAGTACTCCCTGCAGGCCAGTATTCATGAGCTTAGTTTCCACTTCAGTTCTTGATGGAAAGGACATTTCTGTAAAGAACTCTGAGCTGCGGCGTCTTCTATAAGGAGCACTGTACAAGGCAGAAGTTGCAGGGTATTTTTCAAAAGTTTCCTATTTCAAATATTTCCACACTAAGGCTTTTTTGCCTTTTTTTTTTTTTTTTTTTTTAATATCAGACTATATTGAGGCAAGCTCTGATTGTACCTGATTTATACAAACAAGACAATATATCACAGGAGGACACAACAGTCAATATATAATTCTATTGGGTACAAAGTATTTCAGACTTCAGAGCTTCAAAGTATGCCAGACACTTCAGTCAGCAAAATACTGACTGTTCTACCACTGTTCATTTAAGAAGAAGGATATGGTCTGTATTAATTTAAAAAACAAAATCAAACGTTTAAATAGTTCAATTCACAATCATATTCTTCCTCTAAAACACTGTGGTCCAAGACCAGCTTCAGCTAGACATCTTTGTTAGCTATCTCTGAACAGAATGAATTCTAACAAAGTAAAACAACTGTCTGAAAGACAGAAAACCATCAGTGAGTTACTGTACATATTACATGCATGGCATCAGGAGATAGACACCATAAAAACAACAGGTTTCACTTTTAACTGTAAACGGGTATAGTTTAAAAATAACAATAATATTTTTTTGAGTAAACAACACAAACATTATTTATCACTTAGGAATAACTGAGCACAGAATACTTCAGCACTTAGAAACTAAATTCCGGTTATTTTGTAGCTATTGCTGACAAATATTGCCTTTGAAAAGTCTTCAGCTGCGTATGAAAATATACAACTGAATACTTAAGAAACACAGACGTGGGCTTTGTTATCCTCCCACATGCTTCATTCTTAACAGAAACTGACACTTCTCATCTACATCCTGAGGACAACATGCTTCCAGTCATTTTGGCCAGCTGAAAAGGAAAGATACTAACCCATATGGCCTTTCTCTCCTCATTACCACATGGTAAGCAACTACTGAGCTTTTCACCATTTTGAGATCAGACTTTAGGGCTTCTCAGAGCCCAGTTTGGTAAAATACCAGACAGAAAAAAAACAAAACAAGACACTCAAGACTATGCTGACTGAGAAGTGATCACAGCCCGCACTGATTTTCTGACAATTATTCAAATTGTAAAATAAAACCTAATTCATTATAGGCCAAATAATTCCCTTACTTTGAGATCTGAATTAATTCTTGGGCTTTTTCTTGTGAATCTTTACAATGCAATCTCTCCAAGATTAGCACAGTGCTTAAAAAGGTATGTAAAAAGATTAATACTTCTTCCTATTAGATTTCCCATGACCGCAGGCACAAGATTTTAAATTAAAGCAGCAGCCATCACTCATTGTTCTTTCAGCATCATTTTAAGGGAATTATTTCAATCTCAGCACTGAACAAGTTTTAAAAGGCAATGGATTCATTATTTCTGTGTACTTTGAGAATTGATGGAAACGTATCCAATGTTCTATCGCGCTGTCACCATCCAAAGTCCCAGTGCAACATTGGCAGCCAAAAGTGCACTACCAGCAAGCAAAATTAAAAAGCCAACAAGCTCTCTGTTTTGTTTCTCTACAATCAGCGAGCTCAGAGTGGCTTCCAGGAACGAATTTAAGATCCACTGACCATCCAAAGCAAAGCAGGGTACAGCATTGATAACTGCCAGTGCTCCAGACAATGAAATGAGGCACCTGTTTGACATTAGTTAAGGTTCATGAATAATTTTCATTAAAACGTAAAAAAAAAATATATATACATAAAAAAAATTAAAACATAGTAGTTTTTATTTCTATATGCAGAAACATCTCAAGAGTTATATTTCTTAGCTGCCATTCTGTTCCACAGCAATTATATAATGAGTTTTATCCCATAGTATACCCATCTCATTTCTTTTTAAGCACTAGGTTTGGATACCCAAAAAAACCTGCAGTCTTTATGACTCAGAAGAAAGCAGGAGACAGCAACGCCACACTTAACATTGCCCATCTTCCTCCCTTGTTTTGTGCAGCTTTGGAGGAAGGTTACAGCTCTGACACCATGCCTGAAGTAAGAAGGTATTCTAGACCTATGATCTAAGTATGAAATAATGATTAGAAATATTTTCCAGAACACTCCCTTGCTGGAGTAAGTAAATGCCTAGAATATAACTAGAAATCTGCCTCTCTCTCCTACTTACCTGTTAGCCAAAAAAGTTGAGTAGATTTCTGTACATGCATGTGCACGTGACAGTAAGGGAAGGGTAGAATATTTGTATTATTGGTAAAAGCTTGCTAACTGTAATACTCACCTCCATCCTCTTACAGCCGGACAAGACATAAGACTCAGAGAGCAGCTGGGTCAGCATGAACCTTGGTGTGTTTCCAGAAAACTCCAGTTTTATGGACTACATTGAACTACACTATTTAATTGTTCTATAGCCACTTATAAACATTTCCATTTCTAAGGCTAAGGGTTCTTAGATTAGCCATATTCAAGCCTACTGATCTTTATGCATATATATATCATCTTGTTCATTAATAAGCATGTTTTAACTGAATTATGATCCTAATTTTTTAATGGTCTGAGTTTTCTTTTCTGTTGAATAAAACAAAACCAAAATCATAGAACCATAGAATCATAGAATAGTTAGGGTTGGAAAGGACCTTAAGATCAACTAGTTCCAACCCCCCTGCCACGGGCAGGGACACCTCACACTAAACCGTATCACCCAAGGCTATGTCCAACCTGGCCTTGAACACCACCAGGAATGGAGCATTCACAGCTTCCCTGGGCAACCCA
>JAOEHY010027875.1:0-13325 GCA_025447955.1 Psilopsiagon aurifrons | reverse complement strand
TCATCAGGTCCCATGAACTTGTGCATGTTCAGGTTCTTAAGATGGCCTCAAACCTGATCCTCTCCTACAGTGGACCCAGGGTCTTCATTCTCACAGTCCCTGTATCTGCCTTCCAGGACTTGGATGGTGTGGTCAGAGCATTTGCCAGTGAAGACTGAGATAAAGAAGTCATTGAGAACCTCAGCCTTTTCCAAATCCAGGGTAGCCAGTTCTCCCGATAGCTTCTGGAGAGGACCCATGTTGTCCCTAGTCTGTCTTTTTTTCACCATGTACCTATAGAATCCCTTCCTGTTATCTTTCACATCCCTAGCCAAGTTTAATTCTAAGTTGGCCTTTGCTTTCCTAACCTGGTCCCCAGCTTCCTGGACAACATCCCTGTATTCTTTGCAGGCACCCTGTCCTTGCTTCCACCTTTTATAAGCCACTTTTTACCCTCTAAGTTTCCTCAGCAGCTCCTTATCCATCCAAGGAGGTCTCCTGGCCCTCCTGCAGCCCTTCCTTCTATTCAGGACGCAACACTCCTGAGCTTGTAGCAGGTGATCCTTGAATATCAACCAACAGTCTTGGGCCCCCCTGCCCTCCAGGGCTATATCCAACGGAACCTTACTAAGTAGGCTCCTGAGGAGGCCAAAGTCTGCTCTCTTGAAGTCCAGGGCAGTGAGCTTGCTGCACGCTCTTCTCACTTTCCTGAGGATCTCATATTCGACCATTTCATGATCACTCCAACCAAGGCTGCCCTGGAGAATCACATTTCCAGCCAGCCCTTCCCTGTTGGTGAGCACGAGGTCAAGAATGGCACCTCTCCCTGTTGGCTCCTCTATTACTTGCAGAAGGAAGTTGTCTTCCACACAATCGAGGAAACTCCTGGATTGCTTGTGCTGGGCTGTACTGTCCATTCAACAGGTATCAGGGTGGTTGAAGTCCCCCATGAGAACAAGAGCCTGCAAGCGTGAGGCTGTTCCTAACTGTCTATAGAGTGCTTCATACACAGAGTCCTCTTGGTCAGGCAGACTGCAACAGATCGCCATAGTAATGTCTCCCATCGCTGTTCTCCCTTTAACTCTGATCCACAAACTCTGTTAACTGATTACCTGTCCTTAGACAGAGTTCCATACTCTCCAGCCTATCCCTAACATAAATAGCAACTCCCCCCTCCCATCTGCTGTGCCTGTCTTTTCTAAAGTGCCTGTAACTTTCCATTCCAACACTCCAGTCACAAGAACCATCCAACCATGTTTCTGTGATACCAATTATATCATACCCCTGTAGACATGCACACATCTCTAATTCCTCTTGTTTGTTCCTCATGCTATGGGCGTTTGTATGGAGGCATCTGAGCCGAGCTCCAAATGAAGCCATCTCATTGGCTGGAGCGGCTGAAATCTCTCTACATTGCTCTGAGTATTTATTATAGGTGCTGGGTGTGTTGGGATGGAATGATGCCCCCCTCCCCCAACACATCTAGTTTAAGGCTTCCTCGACCAGTCTGGCAAGCCTCCTACCAAAACAGCTCTTCCGTTTCTTTGTCAGACCAGCCACACCAGCCCCCAGTAGACCTGGCCTCCCAGAGAGTCCCACATTCTAAATACCAAAACCCCTGACTATGGCACCACTGTTTTAATCATTTATTGACCTGCCAAATCCCCATAGCTTTTTTAAGGTCCTCCTCTTTACCCTGGAGAATTGATGAACAGACTATCTGAGCTCCAGAGACCCTAACCACCTCTCCCAGGGCTCTGCAGTCCTTCTTAATGTTCTCTGTACTACTGCTATCTATATCACTAGCACCCACATGGACAACTAGAAGTGGGCAATAGGCAGTCAGACTTACTAGACCAGGCAGCCTCTCTGCAACATGCTTGATCCAAGCCCCTGGTAGGCAACACACCTCCCTTGAGAAATACATATTTTTGAATAGTGAACAACCATGAAACTAGTTTCCTTATGAACTACACTGAAAACACTTTTTTGATTTCAAGAAGGTCCTTGGGGCACTGTTTTCTGTCTAGCTTCACACTCAAATAGTTTACTCTCCATTTGTTTTATGGTCAAATAGATAGGGTCCATTTGCTAGATACATTTTCACTGATATTCAGTATTTACGTCAAGTTGTGAACTGTCAAGATTTTGACAAATGACAGCTGCTAGAGATTGAACAGAGTTCACTTAATTTAGGAGGAATATTTCTCACTGCTAGAGGCTTTATGACTCTGAAAATGCAGACAGACTGGTCTGATTAGAATGCAGCAGTGGGACAATGGGCTGCTAACACAATACAGCAACCAAGCTTGCAAGCAATATCGAGTCTCTGTATAAAGTCTCTAGTATTTCAATCTAAACAAGACTACTTCAGTTGCAGAATACACAGTTTTATTATTCATGACTCCGAAACTGCATTTCAGAGAACAGCAGAATTAGCGCATATATACCTACAGCATCTAAGAATTGATTTTACTTGCCACCCCTGCCTAGCTGAAAGCATGTGTCAAAGTTGCCCTCCTCTTCAGAAGGATAATCCAAAATGTTAGCTCTCTAAAAGCAGGATCTTACCCACACTTTACTGGTTTCCTGTTTAAATATTTATCTTGTTTAAATATTCCAGTTGTAAGATTACTTCCCTTATATACTAGAAAGAAAGATAAATTACCTTTTTGCTCTCACAATGTAACTACAATGCATCAAAAAACATGCACTATAGTCAAGCTGCCTGACCTCCTGTTTACTTCAGTATGATGAAACAAGCTCAGTGACAATTTTAAAGCCCTGAATAGCCTCATATAGACTTTGCTCAGTACACCAGACCTTACTATTTTCCTAAGCAATGCAAAAATTTGAAGCGTAGGCCAGACACCAGCCACTTAGGACTCATGAAAATTTTGCCCTATGTTCTCGGTAGCCCCTCACCTTTGTAATTTAGTCTCCATGGATGCTTGCATGAAACAAACTTTAGAGAGCTTTAGGGCACATCACAAGACATTCAGCCAATTTAACCC
Source organism: Psilopsiagon aurifrons (assembly GCA_025447955.1). NCBI lineage: Eukaryota > Metazoa > Chordata > Aves > Psittaciformes > Psittacidae > Psilopsiagon > Psilopsiagon aurifrons. The sequence continues at coordinate 10,332 of JAOEHY010027875.1, read as the reverse complement.
GACTGTTCTACTTAACTTTTCCTGTTCTACTTAATTTTTGTTTACTGTTCTAGTTTAGTTCAGGGTTTTTTTGTTTCTAAGGGATGAACTGTTACAGCAACAAGCGCTTTAATGTAAAAATGAAAACAGAAGGAAACAGACTGACTTGCAGAAGCAAGATGTGCAATCCAGACAAAACTAAGTTTATGGGCAGACATTGTGAGATTGAAGAAGCAAATGAAACTTAAAACCCGCACAGTGAGACAGATCAGAGTAAGTGGCCATAATAAAGCACATGACTGGGTTAAGCCATACTATTTGTAATGTCATGCTGATCAAAGTGATAATGCAGTGCGTGGAATTTACATCTGTAAAAGACCACTGAGTTGATCCATATAATGGAACTAAAAATAGAGGAGATAATTCTATTACTGCTAATAACCAAGTTATGCAATATCTCAAAGAGGCAAATTTCATTATTCATGTCATAAAGGATGTTTGTATAGGGTGACTGGAAGACTAGAGAAATTCTTCTGTCTTCTACCTACTTCTTCCTCACTTTCAGGTTTCACAAATAGAATGGCATATTGCTAAGCACTGAAGACAGGATAGCAGACTCAACTTAGAGAAATCTGTCCTCACCAACATATCCTACATTCAAAACAGCCATCAAGACACGATAAAATTACAATATAAAATAATGAAGAGAGCACCTAAAGTCATACCTCTAGCTGGAAAGCTTAATTGCTGTAGGGTGGCTGCACTTACACAGTAGCCAACCTGTGACTTCTCTGAAATGTCTCCCAGACAGGAATTCCAGTCTTCCACATTATAAACTGGGCAGTCTTGCAGATTAGTGACAAGGTCTCCCACAAAAAGACCTCTTGGTCCATTGGCAGGAGAATCCTGAGAAGAAACAGTCAAGTCCATCATTATTACAGTTAAAACAATGAGGATTTTTTTACAGTTCTGCCAAATAGCCACAAAATATTCAGGTGAAGACATTATCTCTAGAGAAACAGAGTATCTCAGGCTCCACTAGAACTGATTATTTCAACTTACAATAGACCATTTCAAACCCAATATCCTCCACAAGTAATAATTTTTTTAATCCAAAGAAAAAGAATAGAGCAAGTCTCCATGTGTTCCAGGGACCAATTCAAACTTGAGAAATTATTTTCATACAAGTTAATATACTGTGGCTTTTCCTACCATTTTAAGTTCAAGTAGCTTAAATTAATGCACTGCACCTGTCAACACAACAGGTTGGACCTATACTTTCAAACGTATAAAGCATAATAAATGTCACTCTATCCTGAATCATAGCAGTTCATTTTGAGATCCAAGGAAGACTCACACTTTCATTTGTGCTGTTCAATTGTGCTGTGTTTGATTAAGTCAGAAAAAAATCATTCCTTTCCAGAATCTCAGCAGTCTCTCTCTACTTTGCTTTCAGCTGACCAAACAAGCAAGGAAATCAGCTCAAAATAATCTTTAACATTGAAACCAGATAGCAATGATTAGAGTGGTAATGCAGTTTCCAGTAGATTTACTTGGTATCAATACTGAAAAGTTAAAATAAAACAAACAAAACTGAAATAAGCCTGCAAACTCATCTCAAATATCTAAACAGTTTTTTAGTAGGACGAATAGTAATTATTCAAGCTATGTTCCTTCATTTACGAATACTAAAACACATGTGATTCAGAAGGAAACGTCAAGCAGACAGAGTGCAACATATTAAGACTGCAGGGTGCTACACTGACCAGATCTGATTGTGATAATAACAGACACAGGTACTCTCAGGTCACAAAGCATGTAATATGAAAACAGTAAAGATCTTTTCTTACCTCTGCAACCTCAGTGACAAGTGCCCCAACACCCGTGTAATAGAAAGGGAAAAGAATAGCTGGCAGTAGAAACAGAACCATGAAACTTGCAACACCAAGAACAAAATTATGCCACACTCCTAAGAAGAAGGAAAAAAAAAAAATTTCAGTAAACAATAATAACAGAAAGGTGGCTTTGAAATGCAAGTTTCTACAGTCACCTTCTAATCAACTTTACTGAAATGATTACTGTAAGAATGGATGAAAAGTTAATTTTTGAACAGAGGCATGAAAGAATATGTATATTACTTTACAAACTTAAGTTGCTATGATGCCACTTTGTAGGAAAGTTTTAGAGAAGCCTCTGAGCCCCTGAGAATTATACTATCAGAAAAGTGGCATTCTGGTTTTAAGGTGTCATTCTACCATATTGATATTTCATCATGTCACTACTTTTCTAAGTACGCAGTAGATAGACTATCCAGGCTTCTGAATCAATACTTAAACTACAGTTTCGGTCTACAGTTTCTATCAACAGATCAATCATAGATACTCAAACATTAGTAGAATGAAATGTATTACTTGTCACCTCCTACCACAACAAACTGTTACATTTAAGGATCTTAATAACTGGTCTTACATACTGTTTGCCCTGGTCTGCAAAACGTCTGAAATTTCGTTGCAATTCAGTATTTTTCATGGTTATCTCCTTTGTAGCAATGAAAAGAATTACATGCATATCTGCCAAACAAGTCTAGAAAATTATCTGAAAAATGGCTTCTTCTACAAGAAAATCTGGACCTAAAACCACATCAGGAAACTGAGTTGTGCAATCAGTATTTCCCGACACATTATTCTGGGCAACATATTTGCAACTGCAATTTTTAAAGTACCCTGTTCTCCATAGGAAAAAACAAACTATTATCATAAGATGTGCTTGGCTTCCTTCAACATCCAGTACTGTACAGATTTCTCATTTATTTTGTGTTCTTGGTCAAACATTTCGTATGACCACTGCAGGGAAACTTTTCAGCATCGAAGACTCCTTATTTCCTTTCATAATGCTTCATCTTGTTAGGAGGGGTTTGAGTCAGTTCTATATTTACAGTGCAGTTACAAGACAGGAACTAAAGTAAATATAACCTATCTTTCTTGCACTGCATATAACACAGGAATCACAACATATGGCAGACTCTTATTTCCCCTGGTTATCTCTGTCACCTGGTCGTCTTTTACATTTCTAATGCTGCAGAAACAAGAGACATTTTTGGAGTACTTTAACTAAGGGGTTTTTGCCATTTCCCATCGTAGATGCTTCTTAATGTGTTTTCCCTTTCTATAGTTTTTAATCATATCTCATTGAAAGGTGATCAGATAGATCAGTTCAGATAGATAGTTTCAGCAATCAGTTCTCTTTATCTCGCACAAAGAAGTATATGCGTGCACACACACACAAGTGCACCAAACCCAAAAGTATTAGGTAAACGTGTTACCTTTATTGGTTTAAATTTTCTATCTTAAAAGTTGGGCCTTTTTTTTCAGCTCAACAGCTTACCAAAGGATAAAAATCAAAGACCAAACCAAAATTCATTTGTAACAGTGTGGCTGCTACAGAGAGTAAACTGGAAAAAAACCCTTAAATAATAAAAAATGAGGTGATGGAACTGCTAGAGGGTGACATGAATACTTTCAAACTGCTAGGAAAACATGGGCTTTAGCACCATGATCTACACAGTTTGCTGTGTGGAATACAGGAGAAAAATCTAAAATAGAAAGGCTTCAAATTCATCCCAGCTGATCCACAGAAAATAAACAGGCTTAAAAATGAGAATAACTGTAGAGGCACACAGCTGTATATACCAGCAATTTCATTTTGCTAAAACAGCCTCATCTGTGGATACCTAATTCCTTATATTTAAAAAGGGATACTTTACCCAGCCCTTAAAACAACTTAAAATGACTTTATTAGTAGGAACTTTTTAAAACTTAAGTTTAAAAAAATCTTTCAACTTTTTCCTGTTAAAGACAACACAAAATGCATTAAAAAGGATCTCAAAAATAGTACAAATGTTTGAATTATAAGAAAGTGCAGCACAGAAGCACATTTTGTCTACTGGGCATGGAATTACTGCTAAAAACACCACAAGTCTTACAAAAACACTCATTCGCTATTCTTGAACTCATGATGCCATCTGCTGTACAACAAATATACTCTTTAATCTCCAGAGTATCGGTGGATTACAAAAGGAATATTCGGTGTCACTCTCCACTGTTTCTTTTACTTCACTGCCATACAAAAGTCTGAAAGCAAGCCTCTGGAAACTCAGATCTTCAGAACAGTGAGAACACGTTCATTCAACTGCTCTGACAATTAAAAAAAAACTATGTCAAGTTTACTGAATATCACATTTTATCATTGCCAAACATCCTAGTTATGAAACATACCTACCATTAGTTGTAAAAAAAAAAGCATATATGTGCTATAACTAACTGGTAACAAGCCACTGATGCCAAACCAGTATTGCGACATGCTTGTTCCTACCTTGTATTCCCCTATATCTGGTTTCCCAAGAAACCTGAAAAATTATAGGCATTTGCTTGTCATCAAAAATATGCAAGCAATTATTTTCTATTACACCTTCTAATCTATTTTTTCTAGATGATTTCACAGCAATGGAGGTAAACAACCTATTTTGAAAATGGGTATGTCTTCTCTTTCAGTTCCACTCACAGCAGCTGGAAATGGAAATTGATACAGGGCATCATGGAAGTTAGCCTATTGCAGTGAATGATTTTGGTTCATTAGGGTATTTGGAATACAGATGTATTTCCTTACCTAACTATCATAATTTACTTGACGCATGAAAGCCTGAAAATATGCGTTCCTAAGGGCTTCTGTGTGCCCAGCCTAAACCCTCCTATATAAAGTTTCAGTTACAATATTCAAGAAGCAATGTCAATGTCTAAACATTACAACAGGCTGGCTGCTATCCTACTTCTCCAAGAACTAAACCAAGACGCTAATTTTTCTGTCTGTCTTTCAGTAATCTGGGAACCACATTTGTCTCTAGAAATCAGTAACACACTTGGTTCAGGAAGGATAATACAGTCTCAATCTAACTTTCCACAGCAATAGGTCTCTAATTCCCAGTAGCCAGAGACTTCAAAAATATTAAACCAAAACCACTTGGTGCTTATTTGGAGCCATAAGCTGTGATCCTCTTTGGATGCTGGTGTTTTAGCCTTTATTTCCTCTTGATGGCAATGTCAAAACACAGTGACCTGTATAATAACATAACTCAAACATCATTGAAAATCACTCACAATACTATTGAAAAATCACATAATAAATTGTTCCTATTGCAAAAAGCAGGTGTTCACCTGTGACAGCAAGTCATGCTCTCATATCACCAGTCTCCTGGCTGAGTATTTTCTATCTTGCATGCTCCAAGATTTTGCCACTCAGGTTGTACAAAAAACAAACAAACAAACAAAACCCAACAACAACAAAAAAATAGAAGGATCTTCTGAACTTCTGCACCAGTAAAAGATTTTTCTAATGAGAGAGGAAGGTCAGGAACCACATACTTTCCTCAATCACACAACTAGAATTTCTTATGCACAGCTAATCTAAATTGGATCTAGGATATATAGTAACATTTTTTCATGGCAGGAAACTGGTACTCATTTAAACTCCTAGAAACTGACATCTCTCTCCTTCAGAAAAGCACAGTATGGATAGTAGTAACGATCAAATGATTTTCTATAATTACAATGTAGGTTTGGAGCAGAAGGATCGCCTTTAGGTAAATACAAGCTTTTGTACTTCTTAATTTCAAACCTTCAATTCTCAATCAAATTCAAAAATAATGCCTGTAGAGTAAGTAACAGTGCTAAGCAAAGGTTTATTAAAAAAGCACAAACTATTACCTGCACAAAATATCCTTAGTTGCTGGACTGGAGATATCAGCTGCAAGTGGGTTGTGAAGAGCTCAACAAATGCTCCAGGATAGACAACGAAGATGAAAATCCCAAATCCATTAAATCGTACTTGTTCTCTTAAGAAAAGAAAATAACAATGAAATGGTGCTACTGCAAACAAAAGAAAAACTGAGAGATTCTACATAGCACATATTTTTGACAATGAGAACAACTAAAATTATAACTAGAAAACTAACTTTTTTTTGCAATACCAACAATTGAAAGATAATTAAACCACAGGATATTTTCTATTGTAGTTGCCACTTGTAAGCAGCACACATTTGTGAGCCCAGTTAAAGATAAAGCATAAGTTCAACTTCTTTTCTATCTCCTGGTAATGGTAACACATAAGATACTTAAAAACCAACAACCACAAAAAAAAAAAACAAAACTAAACAAACTATTTTCACTTTAACATTTGGGGGATTTTTTCTTTTAAGTAAAGAAATGGCAGCTTGTAGGATGCAGTTTCAAACTAATCAATGAAAAATTAACTGGAAGAAGCAACTGCTTTCCTCTTAAAGGAACTCTTATTGATTTCTGGTATTTATAATTTCTGCTTCTCCTGAATGAAATTCAGAGTAAATAGTAAACTATAAAAAAATGAGGGAAATTTTCATTTGATAAAATGAAAACAAGTCAGGAAGTTAAAAGGACAAAAGCTATTTAAATATATTAGTAGCTGACACTATCATACAGATAATATAAACACTTTTCAGAGGTTTTACAATTGCATTTAAACGGCACTTTTTGAAATAACTATACAAAGGTTTTACGAAGCTAGAAATTTCATAAGGCACCAATAGAGGCATGACAACCATATTCCAAGACAATTACATTCCAATTATTATTCCAAGACAATACAAGCACAGATCAGCTGATCTTGTGTCTTTACAGAGAGACTACACTGGGCATAGCATTTTATTTATTCACATTATTTATTATGCATATACAGTAAGACACAGAATTATACAAATTCATCAGAATGAAGTAATACATTAATTCCCTGGAGTTAACTCATCAGACCTACCCATGCTACCAATTAATGCAGCCTAATGCCTATACATAATTTCATGACTTGGATAGGATGTACAGAGGGAGGAAGAAAAAGGCTCTTTTGGCAGAAGCCTTGACAAAGCTAAGTCTCAAATATTCTAAGCTCTTTAGTTCACAGCCAATACTATTGTGAACTGAGGTTGGCAAAACTGTATTCAGTTTCAGGGAGCCAAAGTGATTTGCCAGAATAATAGTATTTGCCTGCAGCACAGATATTTAGTAAGGCCTAAGCCCTGAGGATTGACTGTAACAGCCATACCAAGCCAACCTGTGCTAGGATTGAAGAAAAAAAGAGTCAAGCACAAAACAGCTGCAGCAATGTGCATTGAACAAACTAATTTTTTCCCCTGGACATAACTGGGAATAATTTTTTTGACAAAAACTTAACCCAAATGTGAGCATTAACAGCCTTTGCTCAGGGTCTTGAATGAAGATACCACACCAACTAAGGTATAAAAGTTACTCATTCTACTTAAAAAGAGCTTTATAGTTATTCCTGGGTTATCTGCAGTTAGCCAGAAGCATGTGAAGGTACTCTGAAAGAAAGAAAATGTTGTTGCTTCTTCCTGTGATGGGATGAGCAAGAGCTTCATCCTCTACAGAAAAATCCCTGTATTAGGGGAAAAGAACCTGAAAGACAAAGAAAGCACAAAACAAACCACAGAGGGTCCAAAACCACCCCCTTAATTGAAAACTTTTGGGGTTATAAAAAGGTAGTAATGGGTTAAAATGCAGTCATGACTCCCTACACTCAAGAAGATTACAGAAACAACTTAGGGCTTTGTGCTCATAATTATATCCACAAGAAATGCGGAGAAAACCTGAATATCAGTCTCAGTAACCACCACTTGACCTTCTAAAGTGTCATCTGACAGCAGTGACTAACCATGTCAAATAACTTTTTTGTGAAGTAATCATCCTAGTGAAGTGACACTAAAAAAATCTTCTTTGTTCAAAACTAACACATCACTGAGATTAACGGGGCAAATGACATTCAACTGAATTACTGCTTCAGCCTCTTCATATGCTACTCCAAAAGCTATGTTTAAACAAATAAATTTAAAATCTATTTTAAAGCACCATTGGGTAATAATGCATGGGTCTACTTCAAGGGCTACAGCTGCAGGAATGTAATTGCTATGTGAAAAACAGCACTTAAAATAAGTATTCTTTTAAACCTGATGCAGTGTGGTACAATTGCAAAATAGAAGTCCTTTCACATCTGTAGAATAGCCACTGTATCGCAGCTCTATCCTTACTGAACACCCAAGCTTAAAATCTAAGAAAGATATAAAATACGGAATAAACAGACTCTTTAGATAAACCGAAGCAGTGCTAACAACATTCACCTGCAAGTAAATGCTCTGGAGTATTAGGCTTTGTTAGCACATAGCAAGAGAAAAGTAATTTGTATTACCGAATAGCTGCCACCCCATGGCCGACTTCATGTATCACACCACTGATGAGGGTTGCAGAGAAGAAATAGGTCAGCTGGCTGACAGGCAAATTTACACCAGGCACCTGTTGATGTGGGCATGACAACAAAACAAAACACAGGAGGAAACTAAGAGGTACAAAGACAAATCATTCTGCCCCTAAACCTGCTGCTCTGAGCTTCTTCAAACCCACAACAGAACAGGAGCTGTTTTCACACAGCACTGTCAGTTTGCACTTCTTCTCCCAATTTATTCAATATATTTTAAAATATATTAAATATATATTCTTTTGCTGAAGGTTGAAAAGCTCTCCAGGCACAAAAGCCTTCTCTCTGCACTACTTACTCCCAACAGTCCTGACTGAACGTGTTCTATTCTATATTAAGCTCGCGAAGTTTATAGAAATGTACACAGACTTCTACTCAAATGAAACAGGCTTGGCTACTGTGAGCTTTAAGTTACAACTTTCTGTGGGCAGTCATGTAGCTACAGAGCAGATCCACCCTTTAAAAAGTAATAAAAATTGTATGTCACTTAAAACACTATGACCCCTAAAAGAGCCTACAACTGGAGCTGTCAGTTTCCCCTCTCTCTCCCCCTATCCAAATCACACGACTATCTCAAACTTATAATGTTAAAATAGGGCAAACTTGCCTACTGTTCAAGTTTTGGCAGTCTACAAATTTGGCTAAAATTTGGCAATTTACCTTTTTTTTTTTTAAGTCCTTCAGTGTATTCACTAGTCATGAGACATCAGCTGCTTCCAGACAGGCTTCAAAGCAGCCATGAGCCAAAGAATGAGGAGCCATCCCCTCTTCCCTCCTTGTTGACATTCCTCTTGCTCAGTTCCCATTCTCACTCAGCTGCCATGCTGCAGTGGCATGGTAAGGACACTTCTGCTGCCTGCTCCAGAACAGTTCTGTCTGCTCCACAGCACTCCCTGCTTGTGGCAGAGCACTCTCTACTACACTCACTAAGAGCTGCTGCGAACACAACTTGAATTGTAATCCAGTAGCAGAAAAGAGATGCTATGTGCAAAAGTTCTATTCTGTCAATAGGAGCCTCTAAAAACTACTCTTGTGGACAGAGAAAGCTCCAGATCCTGTCTGATTCTACCTTCATTCGGTCCTGCATATGCCATAATTATATGCATCCACCTACCTATGCAGCAGAACTCCACAATAGGTTGGCAAGACAATCTAGCTAAAAAAAAAAATCCTTCAAAAGACTGCTTTCAACACCATTATACAAAATCATTTCACAAATTCTGTCTGTAGTGCGATCATGACCAAGATACATAGCTGGCACAACTATCATACCTCACTGTATGAAGACAGCTGCTCTTCGTTCATTAAGCATCCACTTATATTACAGCATCAGCTGGTGGCACTAATGCCTCAGTTAACTTGTGTTGCTGTTCTGAGTACAGGAGGACAGACAGCAATAGCAAGAGTTGCCATTTTAATACTACCATACTACCAAGACTATAGCCTGTCAGAACACAGCACCAGATGCCTTCAGACTTGCTAACTTGCTTTTCAGACATGCTAACTCTGATGAAGGTTTCTGAAATCAACAGTGGTATTTTGTTAATCAGCACTGTCATCTTAGAGTTTATGGTCTTCTGGAAATTACTTTTAGTAAAAGAAGATCCTTTACTAGTAACTGATCTGTTTTTTCCCACTTCTGTCAATACCCAACCAACACAGGAGGGGGGCAGCTGAAGAAAAAGAGCCCTGCTACCTACAGATAGGTATTTTAACTAAAATACTGAACAAAAGAGGAAGGGTACAAAAATCTTAACCAATAAAGCATATGCAGAACTGTATCCCCCTCTCTCTGTAGCTAAAGGCTAAACATATTTATGTCACAGGCAAAAGTTGAGTTAAAAAAAAAATAACACAACACTTGTTTGGGGTTTTGCAGTTTTATTCTTTTGGGGGGAGGTAGTTTTGGGTGCTTTGGATTTGGTTTTGGTTTTGTTTTTTTGGTTACTTGGTTTTTGTTTGGGGTTTATTATGTTTGCTTGTTTTTAAGGGGGGGGGGGGGGG
>JAOEHY010027874.1:16300-34124 GCA_025447955.1 Psilopsiagon aurifrons | reverse complement strand
GGTGAGGCACTGGAATGGGTTGCCCAGGGAAGCTGTGGATGCTCCATCCCTGGTGGTGTTCAAGGCCAGGTTGGACATAGGCTTGAGTGGCACGGTTTAGAGTGAGGCACCCCTGCCCATGGCAGGGGGGTTGGAACTAGATGATCTTAAGGTCCTTTCCAACCCTATTCTATGATTCTATTGTATTGACTTCCAGGGATAGATGCAGCAGTCGAAACTGAAGAGGTGGGACCTATAATTCCTTAGGGATTTGGCTCCCTGAAAAATCAGTGGTGGCAAGAAGAAAAAATGTGAAATTAAAGTTCTTGATCTGGCTCCACTTCTTCCCAGGTGGCTCACTATTCACAGGATGCAAGGGCTGCATCTATACTCATGGATTAAACACTCCTGGGACTGTTCTTAGCAGCTGGCAGGGGCTAAGGTGGCTTATACCCTCCCTCTCCCCCTGGGGCAGAGTGGCTGCAGGCAAACAGCCAGCTGGGAATGGTTTCTGGGCTCTGCTAACTCCCAACCACATCCACATGTAAGGATGTGTGAAGGCTTTCCAGAAACTGCTCTAATAAGTTAGCTATACAGATGATCAAATTTTGAGGACTAGGGACGTACCTTGGCACTGTAATAGATATACGACAGTAGATACAGCCAAGCAGCCCACATTCTGGACAAAAAGCTCTGTATTTTCAGCCTACTGCAACGATTATCTGGTGTTTTGGACGCCCTTGCTTTGGATTTCTAAGGCAAGCTGGAAGCTCCACATCAACATACCACATAGTTAAATTTCTTGTCTGTGTTGGACATCCCTGGTTAGTCACTTACCCTCCATTTAATCTTTCTCTGTTTCATCTCCTAGTTTCAATTGTAGCCAAATGCAGTGCTCATGGTCCATGAGGAGTTTAAATTATACTGCTAACACTGAAATTACAGTAAATAAGCTTTAAATCATGCTTCCAACTTGGATGCAACCTTTTCTTGCTACATCAGGATCCCACCCATAAGGCTTTTCCTTTCTGTATTTGGTCATCAAGTGAAGATGGTTTCCTTCTGCCTGACCCATGCGATTTGCTGTCATGGGCAGGACAATGAAATCGTGTCAAAGCATGGAGACTCTTCTTGAGTTGTTTTTGCTGTACTGAAACTGCCACTGCTCCTGTGCAATCAGTGCCACGTGTCAGGAATTCTGTCTGTTGTAAATGACCTTGTGCACCTATAGGATACATAAGTAAGACCTAATAATAGCAGGAGCAAAAGCTGCTCTAAACCACTTATATGCATCATTCATTAGAGTAACAGAGCTCACTGTTCAGTTCTGCTCTTTACTGTGAAGATACCTTCTCAAAGGGTGTTTTTTATTTCTATCTAACAGTGCACACAGAGATGTCCATGCTCATTGGCAACTTGTTCTGTTTGGTGTATGCACAATCTCATGTTCGTTAATGAACTCCATTGGTACTCCTGCCCCTTGTCTCTTACCCTCCATCTCTTGCCCTGCTGATGATTACTCACAGGAAAGTCCTACTATACTCAAGGGCCACAGTACAAATGAAGAGCTGCCAACCTGACTGTACTGATGGATTCTGAGTGTGGGAGAAAACCCTGCAATTGTCATTTTAGTTTCTATTACACTGGTAGGTTAATTTTCTAATGTATTTGTAAATGATGTGTGATTTACTAATCATTTATTATCCGCAACTCTCTAGCATGTTTATATAAGACCCCAAAATACTCTTTAATATGGATACAAAATGCTTAGCATTACCTAAATGAGCATCATTACCAAATGCTAGGAGGATTTTAAGATTGATTATTTATTTATTTATTTTCCCTTTATATGATTGAATTTTCTTTTGTAATCATTTAAAAATGAAGTTTCCGTTAGGCCAGTCACTTGATTTAATGGGGTTGCAGCAGGACTGCCCCATTGATCTGTGAAGGCTGAACAGTATTTTCTACCCTGGTAGCTGAAATTGAATTAGTTGACCCCATGCAACTTTCCCTTCTATCGCTGAATTGCAAGATTACTCTCTGGTGTTATCTGGAAATCTAAGATATCTGTTTATGTTTCTTCACTTGTCCATGCAACTTATGAACCATTTTAAACTTACGGGTATTTCTTTATGAATGCCACTGTCAGAGCTGGACTTTAATGCTGATCAGCTTCACTTGGAAGGCAGAAGTTGTGAGGCATTTTCTGCATCTGTTTCTCACCTGCCAGCATCTGCTTGATAAACTTTGGGAGCAAAAATAGTCTTTCAGTTTAACTGTGTGTTGTGTACCACTGAGCTAGCTACACTACCGCATACTTAGAGTGGCAAATTACTGTGCACGGTAGTGGAGCTGGAGTATCTTCTTCTGCTTTTGTGTTGTAATTCTGAGGGTGCAAAACCCTCGTGAGCTGCACCCACCTCACCTCTTCCTGCCAAAGAAGCCATTCATTGTGTTACCTTAAGCACTATGTTGCTGAGGAGGTTAAGTGGTGTCCCTCCACTATCCTGCCATAAGCCAGAGCTGGTTTTCTTAAGTAGCTTCACTGAGCAACTGCTTGAACACCAAAGTGCTATAAAAATTGGTGCAACTGTCACCTCTGTTGATGGTCTTGGCGCAGAGGCTAAGGCCTGAAAAGGTGTGGAAGACAGAGTTCCAGAGAAACGATAAGTATTAAGAATTTATTACATAGGCTATGTGGCCAGATTGTAGCTGAGGAGTTCATTTTTTACTTGACACTTGTGTCATTTGCTGTTTTCATCATTTTTCTCGTTGTTCTGGGGAAGTCACTATTTTGCTCTACATTGTACTAGAAGTCAGGCAGGGGCAAACCTGGGTTAGGAGAGAGGCTGTCAAGGCCTTAACCCCTCACTGCATCCAAGCTGGTGTGTTGTCCCTTCTCATGGAATATGAGACAATTGTTGTGCTAGGCTTAAGGGTCCTTCCCAATTGGCAGCAGGGTTGAATTCATCCCATGTGCTTCCAGTTTGGCAGAGTGGATCCAGTTCTTTCCACACCATACTATTTGTGATGCTTAGGCAATTTCTGCAAATCACCTGTGGTCAAGAAGCAAGGGTGTCTGTTCCCAGGAAAGTGAAGCTGACAAGCAAAGTAAGATAATATGTCCTTCATATGAACTTTCTTTGCAGCACAATGTATTAGCTATTGGAGCCTTGAAGAGAAGAACAGTACGAATTGCATGGTCAGGGACTTAACAATTCTTAGAAATGAATCATTGCTTTCAGAGTTTCTATGGGAATGGAGAAATAAATGAATATTTAGGGTATTTTCATATTAGTTCTATCAGAAGTTTCAAAGGTTATGCAATGGCTGGAAGCATGCAAAGACATAAATCATTATATTATTTACATTTTTCTAGTTACTGTTACTGTTTTTTTTTTTTAAAGTTTGTTTTATAAAACTTAGTCACAAAACATTTAAACTCAACAGAAGACAAACAGGCCATTTGGCAGTAAGTTCAGAACAATGAACTCATAAGGTTTATTTTTATATGCAAGCTCAACTTGGATGAGTGCCATGCAAGAGAAAAAAACCAGTTACCACTTAATGCCTTTTTTTTTATCTCTTGAAGTGATGAGGGCATCTGGATCCCATTTTATATTGCAAAGTAGGCTTTTTAGCTTTATAAAGCAATTTGCCTAGCTTGAACTAATTAATGCTTTGGTTGATGCGTAGGCAGTAAAAGACAACATGACCCCAAGCATGAGAGTGGTGAAGGGGAATTGCATGAATTTTGGTATTTCCTAACTTTTGAGAGCTTGAATTGGCTATGCGATGTAGGACATACACAGTGGAGGAGGCCCCTATGATAAGCTATGCATGTTTCCCAGCATCACAAATAAATGATCAAAGAAACCCAAATACACAGACTAATGTTCTGTTACTTTGAGCAAAGCCAACAGCTTCATCCAGATGCATCTGTCCCTCATGAGTTAAGAGCTATTTGCTGCAGTCCCTGAAGCACGTGCGAGATTCTGATACCAGAGGCTTAATTTCTGTGATCTGCAGTATTTCTACTGATATTGGGCTGATTTTCCCCAGTTCTAGCTGGCTGGACCAGCACTGGCCAATGCTCGGCCGATTTCCTCTCAGGTTTTGGAGTGATTGTTTCCTCTCTTCGAAGAAACTGAAGTCTCTGCAAGCAACCCTCTGGTTCTGTTCAAGAATGACACTTTAACAGCCCAAATAAAAGGAGGTGTCTTATGGCTGAACTACCATTGTAGAAGGTGCTGCAGGGAAATAGAAGCCCTCAGTTGTATGAAATAATGGAAACCAGGAAGGACAAGGCAAATCCAGTTTGCATAGAAATGAGGAGACCTGAACTATACACTTCCAAACCCTAGTGTTAGATGTCTGTTGCTAAAAGAGATGGCTTGGATTAGTCTTTGCCCAGGTTACACCATTTAGCAGCAGTGTGGTGAGGATAGCTGGGAGAGGCATTGCCTATCTAGAGCCCAGTGAGGCATTTCTGCGGAGTTGTCAAGAGCTCAACTCTCAACTAAACATTTTGATTTCATAATACAGCTTGTTCTGCCAAACATGTTCTGCTTTTCATTGTGCTACCCTTCAACCTTATGCAGCCTGCAGTTCTTTACAAACAGCTTGGCTACAATTACTGCTTTTTTTCAGAAGATGGCAAAATATGTACCCTTAATCCCAAGAACTGGGGAATGACTGTTGATTGAAGAAAATGTTGCTGGATTCTTTTAAACTTGGGCAAAACCATCTTTGTTCCTTGTTTACAGAAATAGTTAAAACAATTCACCTGTAATGTTCTGAATCCTTTTTCTTTGAGACAGATACTTGCCTGGCACCTGCAAAGGATGAGCCACTGCTATGACACATGGAACAAAGAAGCTGGGGAGTAGCTCTCCAGGAGAGCCCTGAGGTGGTGGTGAGCAGCCAGCTGAATGTGAGCCTGCGGTGTGATCAGAGGTGTGGCTCATCCAGGCATGTGATTGTCATCTCTGTGTGGCACTTGTCAGACCACATCTAGATACTTCAGTTTTGGGGCCTGACAAAGGAAAGATGTGGGCAAAAGGGAGGGAGTTCAGGGGAAGCGACCAGGGTGGTGGGGCTGAAGCACATGCCCCGTAAGGAGAGTATGGTGGAGCTGCAAATGGGTCAGCCTGGAGAGGGGATGGCTTTGGGGCTCTGATCTGCCCCCAGCACCAGTGAGGGTCTTGAAGGACACAGACCTGGGCTTCTTAGAGCTGTGCAGAATAGAAGGGCAAGAAGTGATAGACACAAGCAGATAAGAGAAAGGTTCAGGCTATGTATAGGGCGAAACTTTCCCCATGAAGCAGTGGAGTAGGTCACCCTGAGCTGCTGTGCTGCCTCCACCGTTGGAGGGATTCAGGTTGACACTGGTAGAAGCCCTGAGCAACCTGGTCTGTCCCCAGAACTGGCACTGCTTTGGGCAGAGAGGTGGGCTGGGTCCCTCAAAGCCTCATTAAGCCTCATTAAGCTATCATTTTCTGACCTTAATCAACTGAAAATAGGGTCCTGCTCTGAATACACTCAACAAGTGGTAGTTCTGCTGATGCTGCCCACAGCAGCTGTGCTGAGCCTGAGGTCTGACCATTCTCATTACAGATATGATGGACAGCATCCAACCAGCAAATGATGGGTCACCTTATTCTTACTTCAATGCTTTTTAAAGGCATTTGAGAAGCTTGTGAGGTCTGGATGAATCCTTCAAATAGAAACCTAGCCATGCAGATTTCTATATGTATATAAAAACCATATACTGTCTTAAACAACTGTGCTCAGCTCAACGCAATGTCACATTTTACTATATGCTATGTGATACAGATTTGATTTGTAAACTGAGAAATACTACACAGGCCTTTGCCAGGGCTGAGCAATCCAAGAAATATGAAGTTTAAAGTCGATTCAGATCTGAACTCTGGAGCTGTATCTGCAGTCTTGCATACCATCGAGCTTTTCTTAGTATCTATCACTGTTACTGTTTGTTTTGACAGCTACATTATTTGTGAGGTAATGGAACATTATAGAACAAAGCAGAGCAGTTTAAAGTATCAAAATTCCCTTATTGTGAATACTTTCGTCTTAGGTTTCATTATTTTTTAAATCATCCAGATTGTACATTAGTATACTATAGACATGATGAATCTCAATATTAATCTTTGTGACCTGTGTTTGCCCTGGCTCATGTGATCTCAGTATTTCTATGGTAAAAAACAGCAGAAGACTTGATGCTTTCAAGAAAATTTAAGTCTTTTGTAAAACTTATTAGGGGGTTGATCTTGTTCTTGGTTAGATTTTCATTATCCATCTAAGGACTGTCACCAAAGCATAATGTTACGTGTAAGGGCATGTTTGTAACATTAGCTCTCCATGAGATGTTAGCATTAACAGCGATCATCGCTGTCTTCCATCAAGTGGAGGAAGTCATGGAAATGAAATAAGAAGTTCTTATGGTAAAGATTACTTTGGCTACATCTGCTGGGGCAAGCTGGAGCATCACTTCAGGAAAGCTGCAGCTGTGCTGCAGCTGGAGAGGATTGAGAAAAGCTCCGTGCCCAACAGAGAGGTGAAAGGCTGGGTCAGGACAGCTTGCAGGAGCCTAGGATCAGCCCCACTGAAACAAAAGTGGGTGCCACAAAGCAACGCAGAGCACAGAGGGGAGATCTAGAGGGAAAAGAGATAGCTATAGGATCTGTATAAAAACAGCAGCAGTTTTTGGAATGGTTCTTCACATTAGCCCATGATGTCAATGCATCTACTGGGTAATTATTCTGATTCTTACTCACAGAATCTTTGAATAGTTCAGGTTGGAAGGGACCTTCAAAGATCATCTAGTCCAACCCCCCTGCAATGAGCAGAGACATCTTCAACTGGATTGGGCTGCTCAGAACCACATCCAGCCTGGCCTTGCACGTCTCCAGCGATGGTGCATCCACAACTTCTCTGAGCATCTTGTTCCAGTATTTTGCCACCCTCATTTTAAGAAATATTTTCCTCACATCGAGCCTGAATCTTCCCTCTTTTAGTTTAAAACCATTACCACTCATACTCCTTTCTTGTTTCATTATGATTATTCTTCCTTTCTGGTTCCATTCAGTTTGATGCTAAATAAAGTCAAGCAGCAAACAAAAAGAAGTAACCAAAAGTTAAGTAACCAACAGCAATAAAGACAGGCAGTAAACTTCAAGGCTTGGGCTCTCTGCATGTCCTCTCAGGGTAGACCCTTAACCTTTCTCCTCTTACCATCAGCACTGTCCAAAAAAAGCCAGTGAAGGTTTTCATTGTCTCCCCGTTTGGGTGTAATGGCTAATTAGGGACAAACTGTGTGTATGAGCAGCCCTGCAGCCCCTGCCTAGCCCCAGGAGGAGATGCAATGGCAGCAGCTCTGGGACATCCAGCCAGGGCTGCAGAAGCAGAGCAGGCACTGGCAAGAGAGGTTAGTGCCGGGAGTTGCAGGGGGAACCAGGCACTGAGTGGAAATTCCAAACTAGCCCCCACAAAACCTGAGAACAACTCCTCAGCCTCATTTGCTGTCACAGGAAATAAAATGAGTCTCTAACCAATTTTCCTAGCCAAAACCATAAGAAAATGAACCAGGTTTATTATGAACAACTAGCTGCTTATCCCAGATAGCTGTTGCATATCTGGGAGAGGATGCTGTAAATCATATTGATCTGAGGAAAGAAGGGAGATTAAGCTCTCTGCTGTTGTTTGTTTAGGTTAGATGAGTAATAGATATTGCTAGATACCTGCAAGTGTCAATTTTAAAATCTCTTGCCAAAGGGGTGGGGAGATGTATATGAGAGCCAGTATGACAGATGTGAACACTCTTGGCTATTTCATGTCACTTGTCCATTTTTTCCCCACTTCTGAGGCCTTGTTATCTTTAATAGAAGCACTTATACATACTGCTTATGGTTCAATACTTATTTAAAAAATGATATTTTCTGCACATGAAAATGGTTATGTGAAGTCAAAGAAGATGCAGAACCCTCCTGATGAATGTATTTGTATAATTTATAATTTTGCCAACTGCCTCTGGAGATTAATGAGGCAGGTGTCTTTTCTCTTTTAACCTCCAATGCCATAAGGACAGATTCTCATGAATTTTCTTGACTCTCTTGAACAAAATTAATTACTTTTTAAAAACTGCTGCCTGGGAGACCTATTTCTCTTTTTATCTGCAGACATATTCCTAACCTGTTGTTGATCCAAATGATTTCAGAATCTTTACTTCATCTCGTCAAAAATCTGCTGCCTCTCTCTGATGGATTTATAAGAAGAAGTGGCTCAGAAGCCCTTATTTCTAAGTTTCTGAGCTACACTCAAATTTCAGAGCAGACTGCTGGAAAAGAACAGCAATCTTCATGCTAGTAATGGACATAGAATCATAGAATAGAATCATAGAATAGTTAGGGTTGGAAAGGACCTTAAGATCATCAAGGTCCAACCCCCCTGCCATGGGCAGGGGCACATCACACTAAACTGTGTCACCCCAAGGCTCTGTCCAACCTGGCCTTGAACACCGCCAGGAATGGAGCATTCACAGCTTCACTGGGCAGCCCATTCCAGTCCCTCACCACCCTTACAGGAAAGAATTTCTTCCTCATATCCAATCTAAACCTCCCCTGTTTAAGTTTGAACCCATTACCCCTTGTCCTTTCACTACAGTCCCTAATGAAGAGTCCCTCCCCAGCATCCCTATAGGCCCCCTTCAGGTACTGGAAGGCTGCTATGAGGTCTCCACGCAGCCTTCTTTTCTCCAGGCTGAACAGCCCCAACTTTCTCAGCCTATCTTTACACAGGAGGTGCTCCAGTCCCCTGATCATCCTTGTGGCCCTCCTCTGGACTTGTTCCAACAGTTGCATGTCCTAATCCTATCTTTATGACGCCATAATACTTAGTCTGTGGTCTCCAGCACAGTCCGTGTTGAAGATGAGAAAGATGTAAAAGGAGCAATATGGATGCAGTGCCATACTCACTTTGGCATGTCTTTTCCAGTCTCAGTATCCCTAGACCTGTAGACTTTCTGGCTCACTGAACCCTAACCCTCACCCAAAGGGCATCATGGAACTGAGACTCACGTGGCCAGCACTGTGGGTGTCCCACGTGAGAAAAGTGAGCAAGGAGAAATGGTGCAGTGCTACATTCATCTTGGCATGCCTTTTGCAGCCTCAATGTCTCTGAACCTGTAAGCTTTGTGGCTCCATGAACCCTAACCCTAACCTGAGTGGCAGCCTCAGTACCTTTGACTAGGACTTTCCCAGCACTATGACTATGTCAAAAAAATGGATGGATTATTTACCATACTATGGTGATACAAGGCAGCTTTCCCCGAGTATTCTCCCTGATACTTGATGATGAGTTGAGGTCAGACCCCTGTTTCAACAATGAAGTGCCTAGTGAGTCATACAAGCTGTCACAATTTTATGTGGGGACAGATCCCTTTCTATGACTTTCTGTGCAAGTATCTATATTGCAGTAACTAGCAAAATACTACTATTTATTTATGAATTTGGCACAAAGAAACATGAATTTGTAGATGAATATTGCTCCATAACCCCCTGTAATAGAATGTAATCTGTGTCTTTTCTTTTGGTGGCTTTCTTATTTTTCTAAGGAATGAAGACTGGAATTATTGAATTCCTTTACAAAAGTTTTATTCCTACTAATCCAGTTTCCAAAGGAATATCATATTTAAGTATAAAACAATAGAGAGACAATCCAGTATGGATTAGCAAACGTTAAGTACTCCCTGAGACTGTGAGACCCTAGTTTATCAGGGAGGGTGTACAAAGGTGCATGGCAATGCACAAATACTCATCTCCTGCACTAGAGACCTGATGTGTTGGAAGCTAATGGGATTGATGCAAAAGGGTAATGTGGAAAGAATTGGCCTAGTCCCTGTAACTGTAGGATGTGTTTGATGTGCAGTGACATTAAACCTGTGGAAGTAAATCACTTAGGTCAGTCTGCGGGCATCAGCGGAGAAATTCTTATCACCAGACCAGAATTGTTGAATTGTTTTCTGACTCTCAGGCACCCTTTCTGTTTGGTCTTGTTTGTTTGGTTGTTTTTTGTCGATTTGTTGATTGGTTTTGTTGGTTTTTTTTTGTTTTGGTTTGGTTTTTTTTTTTGTTTTACCAATTTGTGTTCTGTCTGTGAAAGTGATACTAGCCCAGAGCACCCAGTATTCAGTTGCTCCTGTATCTGGCTGACAGATGATGCTTTTGACACTTTTGAACTGCTCATGCTGCAGCTCCAGTGGTTTTCCATGTTTGATGGCAGAAAAGGGCTGTCTGTTTTCAACAAATAACTGTACAGTTACAGCATGAACTGTTCTTTTAAGTGCTGTCACAGAGTGAGCTGGGCCTTTAAAAGATGAGTTGAACTTTACACATACACTAATGTAGTCTCTTTAGCCTCAAAGAGTCTCTTATGGGAATGAGAGTTTAGGAATCAATATCTATATAGTAACTGGTGTAAACATGTAGATTTGCAGTCATTGTATTTTTGTGGTCATTTGCAGTCATTGTATGTCTGAAAAAATTTTTAGTTTCACAAGTTATATGAGTTATTTTTTCAATATATGCTTAGCATTTTTCTAAACTAGAAATGAGAAGTAAATGTCCATAATGACTGTCAAAAAGACCCAAGCATTTCTTAATATTTGTAGAAGATGTGTGTTATACACAAATGCTAACATTAAACTCTAGCTCTGTGTAAGAACTGACAAAAAATGTGTCTCTTTTAGCAGGCAGGAGCCCGTCCTAGAATATTTTGTTCTTTTATTTATATCTCAGAAGAGCTAAATCGGTGGTTCCTAGGAGTGTTTTCTGCATAGCTCCTTCCTTTGGTACTTGTGTATTCCTGAGAAAATTTTTAATCTCCATAGGAACCTTTCTCAAAGTATGTTTGTTCTTCCCAGTCAATCCCAGGAGCAGACAAACCTCCACCTACATAGGCTGAGTGTTAGATTTTAATTTCATTCAGTTACAATATTTTTCTTAATCTACTTCAAGTAATTTTTTTCCTATTATGTACAAAAGAGTTTTACACTGTTTGATGACATTTGATTTAGAGCATGATGTGAGAGTAAGAGGACAAAACGTGTAAGCCTCTGTGAGATTTCAGCTAGCCAGGACTCTGGTAGATAGAAGAGATGAGATTTCTGGGATTTTTCAGCCTGCTGTGATTTACACAAAATTAATCCGTTTTTATATTTCTGTCCTTGAAAAGTTTGATATGTACCTGATGAAATTAGGCTATGGGCTCTGCTAATTTGAGTTACCTTGCAGTCAGTTAGAAGTAGAAAAATTTATAATATTGATAAAGTTGAGCTTTCTGTTTAAGCCAATTACTCCAGGGAATTGAATGTTCTCTTCTCTTGAAGGAAATTGCTCCAGTTTAAAGGCATTAAATCTTTAACCATTTGTTACTTGTCTCACTTGCAAATACTGCCCATGGTTATGTAGCTTGTCTAGACTGACACTCTGAGAAATGGGAAGTGGCTAAAAATTCTCTTAAAGTTTTTCTGAAGACAAAGAAGAACTCATTAATTGTATCATAAGATTTTTTTCCACCTGAGCTGAAAACAGGCTGCTAAACCTGTAAAAAGACAGCTGGTTTCTGTCTGTTGGAAATTTGGATTTCTATACAGAGGATGAAATTTTGCTCTCATTTATGAAGACATACATTTGGAAAATATAAAGTCATCTGATTGCGTGCTGTAAAATTGGTGAGAGAGCAGATTGGATGATTTTCACAGGATTATTTGGCCCATGGCAGACAGTGTATAAGTGGAAAGAACAATAACTTAGAATAACTTTATCTCATCTAAAGGCATTGTGAAGAAGAGAAAACGGGAACTGCTGACCCCGTGTACAAGCAGCAGCCCTGAATACTTTGTACAGAGTCCTGGCAGTTGCATAGGAAATCAATACCTAGTAGAGATTGCATAATAATACAAATCACTCTAGCATTATGTATTGAGGTTTTAACATGTAGGCTTGATATAGCAGTTGGCCAGTTTTCCTTTGCTCCTTTTTGTTTGCTTATGTTAGGGATGAGTGTCGTAAGGTCTCTGTCCTGCTTTAATTATTGATCTGTCACTATTTTCAAATTTCTTAAAAACCAGTTTTGAAAAGTCGCCAATGTTCCATGGGTGGGGCAGGTTTCTAGCCAGAGCAGTTGGTAGTTTTCTCACTTCTGTGATCCAGTGGATAGACTGTCAATACTAAAGACCAGAGAAAAACATCTTTTCTATGGAAAAGCCTGCCCGAGAGAGTGCTGGGATCAAAAATAGTCAAGTTCGGTGTTACTTTGTATAGACACTCAGGGTGGTGCCTTCTCCTGCCAGACCCTCAAATGGAAAGGCACCAATTTCACTTCCAGCCGTGCAGTATTTTGTTAATGTGTTTCAGGGTCCCTGGGGTGTAATCATCACTGTTCAGTTGTGTGCTGCTTGCTGTAGTTATGACTGCTCCAGCTCTTGCTGCATGGCTTTATTCATGCAAATGCCAGCTATTTGCTCAAATGCACACAGTGTACTATGTCCTCCTGCCTTTGGCCACTGTACCCATATGTGTATAGTAGTTGGATTGCTGAGGCTCCATTATAGCCTTGTTCTATTCCTCCTGAAAATTTGCTGTGTGTCAGTAAAAAAACCCCACAAAGCTAAGTGTTTCTATCAGAGGATCAGGAATATTATTAAAATATAAAAAATCATGCCCCTGGTGAGTTAGTTATCCTGAGAATCATGTTTGCCTTTACCTTCTAGATATAGATTTAGTAAATAATTGTAGTCAACTTCATAAACCAACTTTTTACAGCATAGTTTCATACAGTGAAGGATGCCAAAGATGGCATGGACAATTATTTCCGTCTTAAAAAAATACGTGCTGTGAATTGTTTAAGATTTGGGGAAAAATTTCACTTCTGTACAGGTTTATAAAATCTAGTTCATTGTGTTTAATCCCACTGGTTTTAATTTTAAGTAATACAGCTTAAAAAGCTGAGGCAATAATCACTGAGAAGACAATTTTAAGGAAGGTCTTTAGCCTTGGGAGACTTTCTTAACGGTTGGTGTTTGCTATATAATTAAGCATTTGGCACTCACCAGGTTTTGTTTACAAAGCTCTTTCTTTGTAACTTCTCAAATGATATTAACAAGAAAACTTGCAGTTTTGAGATACATTCTGCTCTATCAAGCAAGATAAAGCCAAATCCATGCCTTTGTCTGTTTCCTGGTTTCTACATTTGAAGTAATCTTTTTTATAGCCATTTTGACCACAAATGCATGATGAATAGCCTGAAGAATGGGAAATTCTTGTGAGTCTTTAGCAATCCAGTAAGTGCTGACATACTCTGAACAGCATGTCTGTTCCATGTCTGGAAGACAAAGATAAAGAAATATCATTTTATTGCTCAAGTATTTTCCTTTTCTGGCTCCTATTTTCCTGACTGAAATCAATATTTCAGGGCTAATGGATAAAGATGCCTGCTGTTGCTGACTAAAATGCTGACCTTGGCAATCAATATATTTAGCTTGGAGCATTTGTGATGTCAATTACTATGATAATACTTCAGCATTTACTGCCTGCAGAATGTCTGGGTTATTGGGTTAGAGTTCCCCTGCAACCTTATCTTTCCCACTTTCTCTCATTTTATGCTCCAACTGCTGGGGACTCCAAACCCTCGAGCACAACGTTTTTAAACAGTTATTTTATTAGGACTGGATGAACGGTGGTTTTTGTTTTCTAATTTGTTGATCTTTTTGAAAATGCAGAGTGACAAGCAAGCTGTTTTGAGTAATGCATTTCATTTCAACAGAAGGCTCTTAGATGTTTTAAAATCTTTTCAAGCAGATTTTAAAGGTTTCTAATAGCTATGAGGTAAAGTTTTCCTTAAAGGTGTTACATACTGAAGAAACAGGACACCTTTTTGTAGGAAACACGTAAAAGTTTGACTTAATTTTTCATTGTGGTCTGTAACTTAAGTGAATAATTTGATTGTATCTCAATGAGCTTCGTGTTACTGAGTGTTCTGGTTTTTTTTCAAGAAATGATTTTATTCAAGAAATATCACATAGCCCAGGATTTTAACACTAGTAATTTCCAACTGCTTTCAAAATGGCAACTTTCTCCTTCTCTTCTTTGTTTTATTCAATGTGAACTGCCTAATCTGTGAGGTTTTTGTGCTCTTGCCTGAGAAGAATAAGGGTAAACTGCTTTCTGTCTGTTACACATCACTGTGTTCCTGAGCTTCTTACCAAATTGCCCAGATATAGTAAAGACCTTGACCTTGACATCAGATAGATCACTGTGACCCCAAAGGCTCACAACAGATCTAAGAGATTACTGACCTCAGTCCAGAGCATCAATAAAGTTTGTCAGTCCCTGTAGAGCACAACGGTAGACAGAACGTTATAAATGATGGCTTTTTATTCATGGGGCAGTCTAGAGCTGTGACGTCTAATCTTATTAGACAAAATTAGGTCTGTCTTGGAACTTTAAAACCGATTTGTAGGGCTCTGGCCCACAAGCTGTCAATCAACTGAAACCTGTCACAAGGGTTTACAAAGACTGACCATAAATTGCTAAAGAATGACAGCTATTCTATATGATTGCATTGCCTTCAGATCTGCCTAAATCTGCATTTTTCGCAAATTAGGAGGAGTCTATGGTTAAGAATGTGTTAAGAATAAATGCTTTGTCTGATAGAGTGTTGAAGACAGTTGTGAGCATTGACATTATTTGTGTTTTAAGGCTGGGTTTTTTTTCAGAAGGAGCAAAGTTTGCTAAAAATGAGACTGTGAAAAAATATTATGCTTATGTACTTGTATCAGTGGAAAAGTTTGTTCATCAGTCCTTTAATATCCAATACCTTTGCACACATGTGGCACTGTTTAAAGGGTTTTCAAATGCTTCTTATAATGTTGAATAAGCAAGGTCTTGCCTGAAGCCCTTCAAGGTAATTGAGTGCTTTTCCATTGACTTCAGTGAGCTTTGGGTTAGGATATTAGTGAATTTGGACTGTCAAAACCACTTGGACTTCTTTTATTCTCATATACTAGTGGAGAACTGAGACAAAAAAGTGAAATTACGTGCTGTCAGTCACACAAATTGGCAAAGGCAGTGCAAGAACTCAGTGGCTTTGCTACCAGTCCAGTTATTCAACCACCTCTGCTCACTGAGGTATGCCCTGAGCTCCCTGGGGTTTATGGTCTTGTTGGTGATATTGCTCACATGGGATGCAGCGATGTGATCATAGAATGGTTTTAGTTGGAAGAAAGCTTAAAGCTCATCTAGTTCCAGTCCCTTGCCATGGTCAGGGACACCTTCCACTAGACCAGGCTGCTCAAAGCCTTGTTTCCTGGATGGGGATCACATTGGCAGCCATGAGTCACACTCAGTATCTGGACTTGTGTGCTCTGTAGATGTCCAGACAGAACTCAGTAGCAGCCAGAGTCCAAGAAAATGTTTGTTAGATGATGTATTCAGGGAAGACAAATACTGATACAACAACAGCCTACATGCCTGCTTCTATCCACTATGGCTTACCTCTGCCTGGGACTGGTAGAGGTGCCTCCACTTTGCATGCTCCTGTAATGCCCCCTTTTCAGCTTCAGAATGTTCTGTCAGCAGTGTAAAGAAGTGCCAGGGTGGAGGCTGCCTCTTGGGGAGTAAACTGTTTGGGAGCTGGCAGCTTCCCTTGCAGTGGTGTTGCCTTTTCCTTGTGCTCCCCTTCCTGTGGCAGCAGGAAGGAGGACAAAGCCTTCTTGGAGTTCCCCTTGACCCGGTCAGCCCTCTAGAGCTCTGCATTGTTTCTTCTGCTGTATTTGTGATAACTCTAGCAGCCTTTGTTGTAATTTGGCTGATAATTCACAATCTGTACTTCTTAATTTATTTGTTTTTCCTATAATTTTATTTTTTAGTTTCTGTCTTTTAGCTTGGGGGCAGGAACCTGTTCCTCACTAGTGGTGTGCCCTGGTAGATATGCTAGCTTCAAGTCCTCTGCAGTACATCAGGATGTTATTTCCTTGGAGTTGGATATGCCTTTCTATTTTTTAATGAAAAAAGAGCACAGTGTGTCCAACTCCATGGGTTTTTTTTAGGTCGTCAGCCCTAGGCTGAGAAAATAGCACAAAGAGAAAGCTTTCTTCTCATTGAATCCCTTCCAAGCCCAAGTGGTCATACACACAACAAATCCTTTACTATCTGGAAAGATGAAAAAGCTGGTTTCTGATAAAACTACGTCTGCAGGTTGTTCCAGGGGTCATTCTTCTCTGTTCTCTGAGGTTATGAGAGATTCGTGCTATTTCCAGGCTGATAGAGTTGGCCTTGTCAGTGCTGGCTGTGTGAACAAGTCAGGTATGTCAAAGGAGAAGAGAAAGCATGTATAGTCAAAGGCCTCAAAACCCTGGAGCTTATTCATCTTCCTTCCCTGACCTCCATACTGATTTGATTTGAGGCTACCTCATTACTATATTGAACATGATTTACATGGTTCATTAATTAATAAGCCAAAATGATATTAAGAATCCATGAGTGCACTGTTAACTAATGGGTCTGTCAAGTTCTCACTAGAGTCTTTAGGGATAATGCCCAAGGGGCAGAACTTAGATTAATTCCATTCATATCAACTGCCACTGCCTGAAAGGTATGACTTAACTGATGAGTTGCAATAGGTTATAAGCCATTGTGACCAAGTCATAAATTTGGCAAAGAAATAAACTCTAAACTCTGCTTACCTGAAAGGCCTTGATAAAATCTGTCAGACTTAGGAGCACAATCCTCAACTTTGTCATGGAATCATAGAATAGTTAGGGTTAGAAAGGACCTTAAGATCATCTAGTTCCAACCCCCTGCCATGGGCAGAGACACCTCACACTAAACCATGCCACCCAAGGCTCTGTCCAACCTGGCCTTGAACACCAACAGGGATGGAGAATTCACAACTTCCCTGGGCAACCCATTCCAGTGCCTCACCACCCTTACAGTAAAGAATCACTTCCTTATATCCAATCTAAACTTTCCGTGTAAAAGTTTTAACCGTTACCCCTTGTCCTATCACTGCAGTCCCAGATGAAGACTCCCTCCCTGGCACACTTACAGGCTCCCTTCAGATGCTGGAAGGCTGCTATGAGGTCTCCATGCAGCATTCTCTTCTAAAGGATGAACAGCCCCAAGTTTCTTAGCCTGTGTTCATACGGGAGGAGCTCCAGTCCTCTGATCATCCTTGTGGCCCTCTCTGGACTTGTTCGAACAGTTGCATGTCCTTTTTATGTTGAGGACACCAGAACTGCACATAATACTCCAAGTGAGGTCTCACGCAAGCAGAGTAGAGGGGCAGGATCACCTCCCTCGACCTGCTGGTCACACTTCTTTTGATGCAGCCCAGGTTACGGTTGGCTTTCTGGGCTGTGAGCACACACTGAAGCTGGCTCATGTTCATTTTCTCTTCAACCAACCACCCCAAGTCCTTCTCTGGAGGGCTGCTCTGAATCTTTTCTCTGCCCAACCTGTGGCTGTGCGTTGGATTGCTCTGACCCAGGTATCAGACCTTGCACTTGTCATGGATAACTTCATAAGTCTGGCATCAGCCCACCTCACAAGCATGTCAAGGTCCCTCTGGATGGCATTCCTTCCCTCCAGTGTATTAACCAAACCACACAGCTTGGTGTCATAGAAAAGCTTGCTGAGGGCACACGCAATCCCACTGTCCATGTCACTGACAAAGATGGTAAACAAGATCAGTCCCAACACTGATCCCTGAGGGACACCACTCGTTACTGGCCTCCAGCTGGACATTGAGCCATTGAGCACAACTC
>JAOEHY010027874.1:0-15801 GCA_025447955.1 Psilopsiagon aurifrons | reverse complement strand
GATTTCCTGAGGTCCCATGGACTTGTATATATTCAGGTTCCTAAGATGGTCTTGAGCCAGATCCTCTCCTACAGTGGGCCCATGTCTTTATTCTCACAGTCCCTGCATCTGCCTTCCAAGACTTGGGAGGTGTGGTCAGAGCGTTTGCCAGTGAAGATCGAGGCAAAGAAGTCGTTAAGAACCTCAGCCTTCTCCAAATCCAGGTCAGCCAGTTCTCCTGATAGCTTCTGGAGGGGGCTCACATTGTCCCTAGTCTGTCTTTTATTTGCAATGTACCTATAGAATCCCTTCCTGTTATCTTTCACATTCCTAGCCAAGTTTAGTTGTAACTGGCCTTATCTTTCCTAATCTGGTCCCTAGCTTCCTGGATAACATCCCTGTATTCTTCCCAGGCCGCCTGTCCTTGCTTCCACCTGTTATAAGCCTTTTTTCCCTCTAAGTTTCCTCAGCAACTCCTTATCCATCCAAGGAGGTTTCCTGGCCTTCCTGCTAAAATTCCTTCTAGTCAGGACGGAACACTCCTGAGCTTGTAGATCTAGCTTAGATCTTTAAAACACCTCTTATTCAAAAAAATATGCTGTTGCTAAGATTAATCTGGTTGTTCTATGTTTCAATTCCCAGACAGAGGAAGAAGCTTATGTGTGACAGTACTGTTCACATAGACAGAATTCTATGTGCACAGTGTGACTGAGATTTTATTCTTACCAGCCGTACTGGGATCAATGGTATTTCATAGAATCATAGAAACACTGAATTGTAGAATGGTTTGGATTGAAAGGTACATTAAAGATCAATTAGTTCCAATCCCCCTGCCACAGGCAGGGACACCTTGCTCTTGACCAGATTGCTCAAAAACTCATCCAACCTGGCCTTGAAGAATTCCAGGGATGGGGGTGCCACAGCTTCTCTGGGCAACCTGTGCCAGTGCCTCATCATGCTCCCAAGAAAAAGAATCCTTTGCATCTAATCTATATCTCCTCTCTTTCAGTTTAAATCCATTCTGCCTCATCCTGTTGCTACATGTCCTTGTAAAAAGTCCTTCTCCAGATTTCCTGTAGACCCCTTTAAGTACTGGAAGGCTGCTATGAGGTCTAGCTGGAGCCTTTTATTCTCCATTCTGTACAAGCCCAACTCTCTCAGCCTATCTATCTCCTTAGGAGAGGTGGTCTAGCCCTCTGATCATCTTACTGGGCTCCTCTGGACTTGTCCTTCTTATACTGGGTACTTCAGAGCTGGATGCAGGACTGCAGGTGGGGTCTCATGAGAGCAGAGCAGAGGGGCAAGATCACCTCCCTCAACCTGCTGGCCACTCTCCTTTTGGTGCAGCCCAGGATATAGTTGGTTTTCTGGGTTGCAAGTGCACATTGTTATCTTACATTGAGCTTCTTGTCAACAAACACTCTCATGTCCTTCTCCTCAGGGCTGCTTTCAGTCCATATCAGGAGGAAAAGAAACCTGGAGAAGAGGTAGAAAGCAACATGAATAACTTCCTGCCAACTGTACTGAAAGCTGAGCATGCTTAACTTGCTTTGAGTCACTAAGGTTAGGTAAGTTGAAATATCCATCTCCTCTTACTTTAATTTGCCACCATTCACATTACAAAAGAATAACATTTGCTTGGAAAACATTTTTTTGTTCAGTGGGGCAAATAAGTATTAATGCTGCCACAGGAATGGCTCAAAAGGCATTATATTATTTGCTTGTTTTTTGAAAGTGCCTACAGATGCCCTTTAACACCTCAATACTAGCTGTTATGAATGCAAAATAAATATTAGTCCTTCCCTCAATGACCTACTGATTTTAACATGCAGTGAGAGATGAAAAGCAGTGAGAGGAATAGAAAATGAGAAGAGACAGATGAAACAGTGTGCTAAGTAAATAGGTAGCTATTACAATTGCATTGGTTCAGGCTTATCAGGGAAATGGAAGAATCAAGAGGGCTGGAGCCATCCTTCGATAGCTCTGCCTGGTGTTACTTGTATTTCTGCCTCATGAGAGAGGAAAGGCTGTACTGTAGTTTATCTGCCCATCAGCAGCCCAACTGTGTCTGATGCTGAAGTGGTGTTTCATATACTTTAATAATAAGAAAGGTTGTATCCGATGTCTGTGACCAAAATCTAGATATAGTATGGACATGAGTGAGACCATGTAAAACAAGAAAGTTTTTGGTTTGTTTTTTGGTTTGGGTTTTGGTTTCGTGTTCAGTTTGGTTTTTGGCTTGGTTTGGCTTTTGTTTTTGTTGCGTTTGGTTTTGTTTTGTAGCTAATGCTACTTTTCCATTAGCAGAAGTAAAGTAGAACTTGGAATGAGATTGAATCCACCTCCATTTTTGATGTCTCTTGAAGCAGTCCTCCTGAAGTAAGTAGCGAACTTCCATGTTGTTTGATGGTGGCATAGTGGTTCCTCTTTGGAGGAAGACTCTACTTGATGTAGATTGTGAATTCTTTGATACCAAAGGTATGAAGAAATCCCATGGCTTTGCCATCCTTCTCTGGCTTTATTTGGAAGAATTGATACTATTACATCTAACCTCTGAGGTAAAAATGAAGCAAAATGAAGGCACACTTGGTATGTTCAGGGTTGTCCAGATTAGTTCTAAATATATTGGTTCCTGAGCAAGGACTCCTGGAGCTCTGGAACTTTCTTCCTTACCCATGACTTACCCATGCCTTACCCATTAAAGAATGAGTCTTTAATAGTAGCCATGTTTTCTATCTGAATAACCAGAGGAAAGAAAGATGTATGGTGACTTGGCTTTGTGAGCTCTGCAGCTTAGTGGACAAGTCTCTGTTAGCGCAAAAAACCTCTGTGGTTAACAGCCACAGTTTTGATACCTAAGGCTTGAAAATACATTTTAAAATTACTCATATCTATCTTTCAGAGTGAAGGCAGGCTATTCCATGAATATGTGTTTTACTTAGCTGTGTGGTGAGCACACAGCTAAGTTGTTTCTAAATTAATACATCTAACTTGTTTAATACATCTAACTTGTTTAATACATCTACATTTCTAAATTCTTAATTACCAAAGACAGTGGAGTGATGAATTCCTAGTACAAACTTAGGTCTGATTCATATTGGTGCTCCTGCATGAACAAGATCCAGTGTTCCCACTGATGGATGTTTTCCAGCCATCAGAGAAGAGTGATACATTTCTGAGGATTTTCACTGCTTGGTACTTTCTGTAGTAATTGCACAGTTAGCAAGAGAGATAACTTCTGTCTTCCAGATGTTACTACTGTGGTCAGGGACACTTGCTCCAACTCTGTTTAAATTCTTCTCTGAAACTTCCTTTTCATTAATTAAAAATTGTTAAAGTAGTTTCTACATTTAACTTCACAAAGGAAAGACAAGAAAAGGCCGTTTTAAAAGCCTGTTTGATTCTGAACATTATGAAAGTGTAGTGAGGGTAGCTATCTAACAAAGTGTGCTTAGTGAACACTTAGAAAACTCACATACTTGAAGAGAAAGCAGAACTGAGGGTACTCTACTTTTTATGTAATTTACACATAAAAAGCATAGGAAGCAAACAAAAGCACGCTTCACCATTTCAGCAGTATTAACTCTGTCCACAACAGACAGTTTTTCAGCCTCTATCTGCATGGTATGTCTCCAGAAAAAGAAAACTGAGGGGCATTCTGCAAAGTCATGCAGAGGAAGTGCTGCCAGTTCATTGTGCTTCCTTGCACTGCTGAAGGCGCCCTGTGTGAGAACATTTGCAAGGATAGACCATATGTTAATGACTCACTAACCTCAAAGCCAAGTCTACATGCTATAAACCATCAGTATTACCTTTCTCTTGTGCATTGTATTGCTGCCTGAACAAAACCCATCATTTCAGAAAATGACAGGTACAAGTATTGTATCAAGATGAGAACTATAAAAAAGCTCATACATTAACCAGACAGCTATTAGGAGAAAACCTACAAGCCTATATGTACTGAAATCAAGATAAAAATAATACATAAATATATCCACAGGCCACTAGTATGTTCTATTACAACGAAAGATGCTTGAAAAACATTAAGAATAACAAAGCAGATTCTTTCTTACCATAAAAAGCTTTGCTCAACACAGGAGGCCTTCATGACTGCTGGAAAATATGAGAAAGGTAAGCATGATATAATCATATAACCCAGACATTTTGAAATGAGGTTTTTTGGTTTTCATACTGTAATTGGGCTGTATACTGCATTTGTGTGAGTACTGTAAAGCTAACATACCTGTGTGATAGGTGAATAATCTGGTACTTTGTATCTTCCAGTGATTTTCTTGTGGTTTTTAATTTTCTTTAGTCATTTCATCTCTTTTTTGTTGCAATAACTTTGATAGTTTCCCATATATACTGCTTCTTTATCCTACTGCTAACCCTGAAAGGAATTGACAGGCCCCCTATCTGGCTTGTTAAGCTCTTGAAGCTTGCTGCATCCTGCATGTAGCATGTTTCTGATTATGCCAGCAGCACAGCCATTTGAGCTCACAGCTGCTGTAGTGCTGCCAAATCAATATACTCACAAAGCACAGCAAGCCTTTTGTGTAGGTTTAGAAATCAGATTTCTCTTGTCTAGAGGGCAATCTGTAAAATAAAATATCCTAACATGAAGTAGTCCTCCTGGAGCTTCACTGAGATATGCATTTATCGGTGTATTTAAGGCATTAAGAATGCCTCAAGGCTGAGTGACAAAAAGGGGCATCCTTGCCTCAACCCATTGTCACTTTCCACTTCCCCTCACCCCCGCACCACCCTCGCCTTCACATGTGATAAGGCACAGCATATGTTTCTTTCTAGGCTTGCCTGCAAAAATATCAAACCTTTAAAAGACGCATCAGTTGCAGTCGTAAACTGGTCAGAAAACAAATATCAGCTGTATCCCTTTGTGATCACATTAAGATACTTGGATCTTGATAACCTTGCAGATACCCTTTTGAGGTGGAAATAATCAAGACAGAGATAATGGAATTTGTTGATAAAATTAGGAGTCTGATTAGGTCAGCTCAAAGCCCACTGTCCAGGGCTCAGCAGTAACAGTCATTTTTCTCCTTCTTAGTAGCTGGTGCAGTACTGTGTTTTTGACTTTCAGGCTGGGAACAGCTCTGATAACACCGGTGTTTTTAGTTGCTGCTCAGTAGTGTTTACTCTGCCCAAGGACTTTCTGAGTCTCATGCTCTGCCAGGGAGGAGGGTAAGCCTGGAGGAAGCTGAGATAGGACACCTGACCCAAACTGACCAAAGGGGTATTCCATACCACAGCATGTCATGCCTGCTATATAAACTGGGGGAAGTTACACGGAAGGGTGAGATCACTTCTCTGTAGGGCTGGGTATTGTTTGGTGGGTGGTGAGTGGTTGTATTCTCTTCCCTTTTTACTTCCATTATTATTATTGATGGTAGCAGCAGTGGTTTGTGTTTTACCTTAGTTACTGGACTGTTCTTATCTCAACCCCTGGGGGTTACATTCTTTCTATTCTCCCCCCCATCCCTCTGGGAGCGGGGGTGGGGGGGAAGTGGGGTGGAGTGAGAGAATGGCTGCAGCTGCATGGTTCTGAGTTACCAGCTGGACTTAAACCGTGACACCCAGCTGTTCATTTGCAAGGGTCTGTTGGTAGTTTCTGTTTTGTGTGTCGGGGGTGGGGGGTTCTTTTTCTTTTTTGGTTTTTGGTTTTTTTTTTTTTTGGTTGGTTGGTTGAGCACACAGCTGGTTGGTAGGACTCAATTTAGATTCTTTCCTTCCCTCAATTTAGATATCTTTCCTTGATATGGACAAACTCATTCATTTTTTTTCACCTCCAGCTATGCTGAAAATTTAGCTTTGGAGCTAGTATTCAGGAATTGTTAGCTTGGCAGCCAAGAGAAAGAAATAGGAGTGGGGAACAGGGAAGGATCAACTATAGCTCACAATGGAGAGTGGACTATGACAATCCACTTTCAGACATTTGTCCTACCACTTTTGTGGGAATAGTTGTGTTAGGGGTGAACCTTGCAGGATTCCTAATGAGTCGCATTGGCAGCAATAATTGGGCTCTGCAGCAGAATGAGAATATAAATCCATACGAACTGAAATACAAAGAAAAGGGGATTGTGTATATGGGACAAAATGACTTTTCAGCAATTTGGGCTCGTTTCTATCTGTGCTTATTCACTCACTTGCAAATGATTTCCTTAGGGCCTGAATTTGGAGAATCAAATTTGATCAAATTTCATCTGATGATGAAATTCAGCCAAATAACCGGGTTTTCCGCAGGCAAAACTGTTGCCCCAGAGGAAAGAGGGCTGAAGCTTGAGGAAATTGCAGGATTTCAATTCTGATGAAATGCCTGGTGTGAGCAAAAATGTGGAAATATGGCTTACATTAACTTTTGAGAACTCCTTTGCACTTTGCTTTTGTTTTGAAGAGCAGCCTTAAAAGAAAAAGAAGATATTTTGCAGAGTGGTTTCAAACAGCCCCTGAAGGAAGAAAATGTTAGATTGAGTAGAAGGACTTAGTACTGGCCTGCAAGGGGCTATGGAGATGAGACCAGGTTTCTTACTGGGCCTGCATGAAGGTTGTAATAGCTTTGCTTTGCACACCTGCCATCAACATGGCTGAAGCAATTGAATTTGATTATGGCTGAAGGAGGGGATCCCCATGGAAGAAGCAGGAAACATAAAGGCTTTTAAAACTAGACTGTACAAATGTTTTTAATTGAGTCAAGGATGATGACAAATTTACTAAGTCTTGAACAAGAGTAGAGGCCTGAGAAAAAAATTCTGTTAGAAGAAAAGCATTGGAAATACTCCAAATTACATATTCAGCAAGTTGAATCCATTTTTATCAGGGCTACAATTATGCAAACTTTTATATAGTTTGTTAAAGATGTCTCATGGTTCTGCTTTCTTATGTTATAGTAAGGTGTCTTACTCAGATCAATTGCCTGGATCTTACTTTGAAAAGGGATCACAGTAAGCAATACCTTTGCCTAATTTCATGCTAGGAATTGTGGGAGGAATCTATTCCTAAATTAAAGTCTATGACTGAGGATGATTTGGATGCTTCGGATGCTTCATTTTCCCCAATTTGTGGGTTGAATTGGGAGCTATCAACAGACTGATAAAAATCTCTGGAATTAAATATTTACCTTTTCCTAATGCAGCAGAGTCAGCAGTGTGTAGGCCACAGAAAAGAACACACGCTGTGCCTGTTTAACTGATGGTTCACAATCTGCCTCCTGCAGCCTTCAGCCCCATGGCCTGGAACCCCAGCACTGACCATAGCTTGCTTTGCTACACCCTGGTCTCCAGTCCCCTCTTGTTGTCTTGTACACAGATTCTCTCTTATATCATATCCAAAGAGCTCAGTCTTCTGTTCTCATAAAGGATGAAGCTTCTGATGTTAAGTAGCTCTTAGAAAACAACAGAGAGTTTTTTATTATCTTACTGCTTTTGCTGGACACCTAACCTAGGGGACAGTGTGTGTCTTTTAGTAGTGCCTGTCTTGCTCCACTGACTAGGCCAGATGCCTGCTTTTTTGTAGATATATATTTAGTTGCAAAAATGCCACCAAAAGTCAACTGATCGATGTTTTATGTCTTACTGCCTTAACACATTTGTAGTAACAGATCTTACAAATCGGTGCAAAGGCAAGGTCCAGAATAAGAAAACCAAGCTTCTCATTGAGTTTTTTTGTTACAGTACAATCCTGGCTTTCTCAGTCCTGTTTTTTTACTTGGCGTGATTTATCTTGAGGTGGTAGACTGCAGATATATTTGCCTACCTATGCTTCTTCATGAGAAGATCATTATGAACAGACCTATACCCTTGGTGTCAGAGCAATCCAAATTGCTCTTATCTAAAGGAAAAAAAAAAAGAAGCAGTACAAAAAAGGGGAGTTTTAACTTCATTTGCCTATATCAGTACATTTCTCTAACAGTATGTGATTTTCCTCTCCAAGTGCACTTTTCTTTCCAATATTGAAGATAAAGGGGGTCCATTTCAATTATCGCTGTACATTTACAACTCAATTTTAAGGATGAAGCTTTCTACCAAGCAAAACCATAGGCAGGTACTCCATGAGTACAAATCTAAGTACACAACAGGATTCTTTTTTTTCAACAGGATAAAAATAGGAATAATATATTGAGTACAATCAGATAGGTGTGCTCTAAGATGGGGACAAGGCTACAGAGTGTTGCAGGCTTGGAAACTGATCCAACTAGGGAACATTGTGCTATACTTAGAAAAAAAGCCCTTGTTGCTTGGAAAAAATGACCAATTGCAGAACTTCAGGTTAGTACTGCAAATCATTTGTGCAGGCTGTGTCACATAATCCCTCAAGACTCGTATGTCCTGTCCGCATCCTATAATCAGTTGTGTGTCTCTCACACATGTTAACTGTAGGCATCTTTTGAAATACAACTTGACATAGAGCAGGTACAATACCAAAAGAAGGGAAATGCAGAAAGGAACTCTTCATCCCAGCTGTTCTGTGAATAACTGCTCTCTGGTCTAGCATCTAGCATCACGGAAAACAGGTTCTTAGACTAAATGGATTAATTTGACCACTTGACCTTATATGACAGAGAAATTATTGTATGCTAACAGTTTACCTGGTAAATCGTCATGCATATGCTGCATATACAAGACCCCAAGTATTCTCGAGTACTCTCATTGAAATCTGTCTTATGAACTTACTCTAAAATGTGATTCAAAGCAGACAGTAGTTGGAAATACTGTTCAGAGATGCTTTCTGGAATGTAATCAAATGAACATTTCCTCAGAAATCATTGCACTTCCTTCAAGTAATCACTAGTAATTTTTTCAAATGGAAATAGTATCACCTTTCAGCTGGTTTCTGCTTTTTAATAAAGACTTTTAGGTACAGGCATTTATGCATAATAACACATCCTTTCTCATCACCTATGTAAATTCAGGGCTGAGCTGTGGAAATCAAATAGAAATAATTTGTTGGACCCCAAAGAGAGAATAATGTTATATGGAAACAGATGGTTCTATTCCAAATTCAAGAATTATTTCCAAATGCAAATAGTGAGGGTCTTAGTTCCTAAAGCAAATACTCTCAGATGAATTACACTGTGCAGGAACAAGAACTGTTCAGCTGGCCAGCATTTTCTACTATCTATAGTGGAAAAGAAAAGTTCTGTCCATCCTGAGAATAATGTAGACAAGAGTATGGTGAAAACTTTTTCTCAGTGGTGGCACAGGTGAAAATAGCTGTTGCTGTGTATTGAAGCTATGACTGAAAGGAGATTCTCTTCTAAGTGGATGGATGGAACAGTCACAGATGTATAAAAAAACCCAAATCCATTTACTCTTTATAGCTGGTCAGTTTTCCTATGTAAACAAAACATAAGATATTAATTAAATTCAGATTATTTTAATTCACCTCAAATTCACTTGTGCTAGTAGTAGAGGGCATGCTATATTGCATTCCCTCCCCAGCGCTGATGGGCAATCTACACATCCTGCTTGAAGAGTTTTAGTCTTAAAAAACAGTTACAATATTGCTTGTGTTACAGTTATGATACTGTTTCTCACTTAGCCCTTGCAAAACTTTCTTTGCTTGGAAGAGTTTTCTAAGTTACTAGCCTTATGACTGGCTGTGTTTAGGCTTCTCCTTACTCGTATGGTCTGGTTTGTAACAGGAGCCAAATGAAGAAGGATGTGGTCAGTTTGTATTGTCCACATAGAAGGAGGTTATTTTTGTCTTAGAGTTTACAGTCCACTTGCATTTTATTATCTGATGTTACCCAGAACAGAAGCCAGCAGAGCCATTGGAAAGCCTTGCACCAGCTTTAAAAAGCCCTCAGATTTGGGTCTGTACATTTCATGTGGTGTGTTGATTTGTGAATCCGTGGACAACTGATTTATTTTTATATAGTTAATCTGAACAACAAAACTAAAACTAACAATATGATAGTTCAGAGAAAATGGAATAAAAGCATTGAATTATTTATGGAAAAAAAGAAATATATACATATATATACACATATATATATATACATATATATATACACACATATATATATATACAGGCCCGTGCTCCCCTCTTCTCCAGTATAGATTGTCTCTGGTGCAGAAAATTCCCTAAATTCCTGCATAATAACTAATTTTGTTTCTATCAGAGTTTGAATGAGTCTTGCAATATTCTGTTTGTTGCTGATAAAAAGTATTAGAAGACACATACATGAGAGAGTAACAGCTTTACAAAGGTAGGGCACAAGTCTGGGTCAACTATGGGAGAGAAAAAATAGGGAGCGGAAGAGGCAGTATGTGACTAAAAAGCAAACAGAAGAACAGCAGGCGATTTGTTCTGTTTCCTGAAGAAATTCTGGAGGATTTGACCCTTTGCAAATCTGTCACTGCTAGATGGGGATTGCAGTGCATTCTGCTCAGTGAGGCTTACAACAGGAGAAAAATGTTTTCATTTCTCATGCATAAGTGGTAAAGAGATAATGATAAAGCTAGAAACTTGGGTAATGTCCCTCTCCAAACATGGTCCATTGATGAAAAGAATGCATATTCTGAAGCCTAGATGATTTTGATACATCTGCATAGTTGTAGGCTGCGTGACCTCTTACTCTTCCCACAGTAAAAATATAACTTTTTTCTTTTTGTATTTCAAAGTCTGATGGTTTTGCAAAAAAGCAGAGCTAAAAATCCTGCGTATTTTCTCCCCGTTTTCCAAGCCCCTTTCCTTTTTGCCATGCACTTACAGTCATGCATCCCGTGTGGCTCTGCTGCATGGCACGGTACAAGACAATGCTTAGCACTGTTAGCAGTCAAGATGGGCCACATCATAGTTTGTTCCCAAAGTGTGTTACCAAGAGCCTTAATCTCCTGCTTCAGAATTCTAAATAATTTTAAACTAATTTTTAAGTTATAGAGTGGTAAGCATGACAGGGAACTCCACATTTCCATGTTAGGGCTGATTTCCATGTGATTGCTGCACCTAAGCAAGCTTGTTTAAAACTAACTCAGGAATCTGGGTACCAGAAACACCATGACTGGGGTGAAGGTCGGATGAGCAGCTCTGTCTTCCTGGACCACCTAATCTCATTACAGTCACCTTGATTATGTTTCAGCCCTGTTCCCTGTCCTGCCTGGAACCCTTGTCTTGTCAGGGAGAGGCATTCTCAGGGTCCATTTAAGGCAGGTTTGTATTGCTGAGCTGTGGAAAAAATAGCCAGTACAAAGGGAAAGGACAGAGCCTGTACTAAGAAAGCATTCTTTCTGGTTTTTGTGCCCCATATTTGGGATTGAAACCATGGTATTTTGAACTATGACTCACCAATTTTGCTTTATTGCTGATAGTCTGTGGTTGATAAATTTTGAGTATAATCAGTCAGGCGGCCATATGCAAAGTGAAGCTAAACTGATAATGTTTATTTTCTGCACAGAGTAGGAATAGATAAGGTAATGAAATTTTTCCATGTCCAAAAGCACGTAAATTAATCTGACATTACAGTTGTAGTCATTGCACATATATGCACACAAAAAGCAGGACTTCCTGCTTTTGTTTATATTGTTTCCCATGTAGTTTGTTATTGCTGGGATTTTTTTTATTATTCAGGTGGATGCACCATGCTGGGGCCCTGCAACAAAGATCAGCCATCTCATGAGACCCAGGGAAATCCCTGAGCTCAATCAGGGGAGATAGCCCAAAGGGATTCAGTGTGGTCACATAGAGCAGTGGCAGAGAATTCTCCCCTGCAGTGTCCTGCTGTGGATAATACTCTCCTGCGGATGCCCTGATAATCTCATAATCCCTAGCCTATGACTTGCCTCTGATCTCCTCTCACTCCAAATTATTTAGACTTCAAGTAAGAGGAAATTTAGAGAAGAACAATTATGAAAAGCTGTTTCCATTAAGCTTCTAAAATGTTTTTAGCCAGTTTAACAGAGCAGTTAATGAGAGCAGTAAACAAGACCTTGGAAGGGTAGCATAGATGTCTTTAATCTCTCTGCTCTATTTTTCTTACCTCCACAACATCTGCTGAAGCAAACAAGCAAATAAGATGTGTTTCCAGTATGTGCTTAACACTTTAAATGCTATAGTTGAAATAGTACAGAAATGCCTTATTTTCATGTTGAGTTGAGTAGTTGTAACTGATGTAATATGTATGACAGGAACTACTCTCTCCACATACACACAGACAGACTTGTAAATGATAGGTTTGGTTACTACTCCAAACTAGATACACTTTACCAGCATTTTTGGGGGAAAAAAAAAAAAAAAAAGGGTTATTCTATTACAGTCCTGCAGTAAGCCTGTTACACAACAGTGAGGAGATGGCTTGTATATCCTTTCTGCTTCTTCCTTTTTTTATGGATTTCAAAGATAATTTCAAATTAAAATAACCTAAAGCATAAAAGAGACTGGCATTTGCTACTTAGTCTTTAGAAGTAGATGCAATTGTTATGGGGTTTCTTATTTTGTTATTAACAAAGCCCTAAAATATGGATTATGCTGCTTTAGGTATCTACTTTTATTCAGCTCCTGGGTAAAAGTGAACTTTTACATAGCATTTTTCCTTATTGTTTTTTAAATGTAATATTTAAAATGTTTGCCCTTTGAAAAACAGTCCCCTTCATCTCTCCATTGATGTACTGCACTTTATTGTGTTCTGTTGGGGTTTCTTTAAAGCATGAAAAAAAAAAGAAAAATAGGCACATTCCAAAAGTAATAATGGCAACAATAATGTTAATAAATTATTTTTCATGAATATTGGAAAACTAAAATTAAGCAAGACTCGTAAAAACAAACACTGTAAGAATATTTGAAAGAAGAAATATAACGAAACAGGGTTAAGATTTTTTTTTTTTCAGTTTAGCAGAAATGAGGGAAAGTAGCTTGCCAGAGAATTACAGTTGAAATTCATTACCACACATCACTGAATGACTTCCTTTCTCTTTCCAGGCTATTTTCTATTTGAACTGCGTATTTTGGGGGTGATACTTCTTTTTTTACTGATATTTCTGCTCAGTGCTGTGATCTGAACTGGCGTCTCAAGGTGTTGCAGTAAGATAATTTGCAACAGGTAAAATGACAAACATCCATCACTATCTCCAGCAGTATTTTTACAAGGCTGTCAACAGAGATACTGAAAACTGTCCCAACTGCTTGGCTTTTGAAGGTAATTTTTTACAATATTTTTTACAATATTTTGTATGATGATTTGTGTAAATCATGCCATCATACAAAAATAAATTATTGTATTAATAATTGGAGTAACTTCTGTCATTTTGCAAATCCAAAGTAATAAATGTCATCACAACTAAAAATGTAATTTACTTAATGGCATAACATTCTTCTAAAGTCACTAATACTCTGGATTATGTCCCTTTCTTGCTGTTATATTAAAGCTGTGATATAAAAATGCACTGTTGACTTTGCAGGAAAATATCATTAGAAGAGAGTGGTTTATTTCATTTAGTCCTTTGACGGCTCCTGTCTAGCTGTACCTAGTTTACTATAGCCGTTTTCTACCTCTCCTAAAGCAAAAGTAATTAAACTACAGTCAAGATTTTGCAGAATCTTATGTTTCAAAAAGAACCTACTTTTGCTTAGAATGGCCTTATTGTGTGATTGAAAAATGATCTGAAACACTTTATCAAAGATCAAACAAATGCAAACTGCACTTACCATTTGGCCTGGGCTGAGTCATCCCACCATATACTGGGCTCCTGAGCTTAGTATGACCCCTGATCAGAGCTGTAGTTTGGCGCCTGCAGGTTTAATTAGACTGCAACATGTCTGTATAACTGAGTTTGAGTTTAGCAATAGGTAGGTATTGTGTTGGCCTTGCTCTTTTGTTGCTATGGTAAAGATTGGGCTTTTAAGAAGCACAAAATAAGTTAAGAGCATCCATGATAAAATAGAGGAGATGGTTGATGTGGAGCTTATGAAGTCGAATTTAAAACAGGAGCTTCTATTTGAGATTTCAGACTCCAGTGTGAATGTAGAGCTGGGTCCCCTCACTACTGTCTTTCTACTGGCATATTTGGCTGAAATTCAATGGATGACACAGCTCTAATAATGGAAAGTCATTAATCTGAGGAAATCTCATTCAAATGAAACTAAGCGGGGCAATGCAATAGCTAAAGCTTGCCAGGGTAAGTTTTCTCTGATTTCCTTTCAGGGAGCTGGAGCTCAGAGCAGTGGAATTTCTCCCTGAGGCAGAACACAGGAAT
Source organism: Psilopsiagon aurifrons (assembly GCA_025447955.1). Taxonomy (NCBI): domain Eukaryota; kingdom Metazoa; phylum Chordata; class Aves; order Psittaciformes; family Psittacidae; genus Psilopsiagon; species Psilopsiagon aurifrons. The sequence continues at coordinate 1,615 of JAOEHY010027874.1, read as the reverse complement.
TAAATGTCATTTTACCACCCTTTAACCAAAAATTGTTTCAAATCTGAGGACTTTTTGAAGGAGAGAAGATAGTGCTCTCTCAAAGTAGGATTAGCCAAGGAAGAATTAAATCGCCTGCATGAAGAGAAGAGTGAGCAAGTGAGATACTAAAAAAATATTCATAAAAGGCTCCAAAGAACAGCTACCACCCCAAATCACAGTTTGGATAGAAAAGGCAAAAAGATTCTGACATAACAAAAAAAAAACCAAACAAAAAAAAAAAACAGGAGAAGGAAATGAGGCATGTTTCTTCATTATTTTGTCTTGTTCTGTATCCTTCCTGTGCTAACTCATGTAGAGGAGAATTGTATTCAGAAATGGATATACATCTTAGGCATCTGTTAACTTTCATCTGTCCTGTATCACTGAAGAGTAACATGTAAATCCAGCATGCTGCAGGCTAGATTTAAAGAATTCAGTGTGTTTAAATCACTGTGGTGTCTTGAAGCTTAGGACAGCCTAGGATAATCTAGGGGCCATTTAGCCCCATTTCCATGAAGGGATAAAAGATACCCATATTTTATCTAAGAATTGTGTCAGAGGTGCCAAGGATGGTGACTAGTAGACCAAGAAATCAAACTCACATATCTGTCCTTGAGGTCCCTATGCAACAATCTCGCTAGTGTTCAGCTAGAGCTAGCCCCATCGGAGCTGAAACAATAACAGAGAATAACAGGAGAAATACATGTTCATAGTAGTGAGTGATTGCATTCTTCTTAAGTGCTTGGCCTCAGGCCAGAATTTTTTCTTTTAAATGATACATACAAATGCCACTTTCCCCACTGCTGCTAGTTAATTAACAAAAGCCTTATACTGATATGCAAAGAGTGAACAGTTGAGAAAATGGACACATGTTGAGGTTTTTTCTAAGATAGTACCTTCAGAAATAAGAGTTTCATTTAATCAAAATTAGCTCCGAGTTGGCCTCAAGGTTGGATGCAGCCTTGAGCAACCTGGTCTGGTGGAGGGTGTCCCTGCCCTCCTTGCAAGGGGTTGGAACTGGATGACCTTTAAGGTCCCTTCTAGCCCAAACCGTTCCATGATCTTATGATTCTATGAAATTTCATGGTAAAGTTCCATTGAGCTTGCTTGTTTCCATCTTCTACAAAGATTTTTCCTACTCATTTGTGACCCCACTTCCTCATCTATTATTCCTTCTCAGTGATCTGAGCTGACTTAAAATCTTGTAATACAGATATCAGCGCCAAAGAGGACTCATCCATAAATGAAGGAAATGTTGGAATCATAGAATAGTTAGGGTTGGAAAGGACCTTTAGATCATCAAGGTCCAATCCCCCCGCCATGGGCAGAGGCACCTCGCACTAAATCATGTCACCCAAGGCTCTGTCCAACCTGGCCTTGAACACCACCAAGGATGGAGTATTCACAGCTTCACTGGGCAACCCATTCCAGTGCCTCACCACCCTTACAGTAAAGAACTTCTTCCTTGTATCCAGTCTAAACTTCCCCTGTTTAAGTTTGAACCCGTTACCCCTTGCCCTCTCACTACAGTCCCTAATGAAGAGTCTCTCCCCAGCATCCCTATAGGCCCCCTTCAGATACTGGAAGGCTGCTA
>JAOEHY010027872.1:0-26666 GCA_025447955.1 Psilopsiagon aurifrons | reverse complement strand
TGCCGCCGTTGTGGCTGTTCGTGGGGGTTGGTTTAAGGAGCCCCGGGCGCGCGCTGGAGCCGGGAAGCGGCAGTGGGAGCGGTGGACCCGCAGCGCCGGGAGGGCTCGGCCGGGCTCTGGGGCAGAGCTGTGCCGATCCGGGCTGCCGAGGGGGGCAGCGCTCGGTACGCAGCCTTGTTTGCTTTGCCGTGGTATCTCTGGGTTCATACCATCCGTTATAGAGTTGCACTGGGGGATTCGAGGTAAGCAAGCTAAGGGATGGTGTAGAGATCCCTAACACCGTGTAGCAGCATTCGCCGGGAGCATTGTGTGCTTTATCCCTTGCAGATTTACTTAACTAAAGTTAACTGCTGGTAACTCCTCAGTCCGTTCGCCAGCGAGGGCAGGAGGTGCCTTGTGCCCGTGTTGGTGCCAGTGCCCAGGGGCCGGCACTGTCCCCATCCCGGGCAGGCAGCAGCGTTACCCCCTGGAGCAGGTGATGCTGTAGGAAGTCCTGGAGCAGCCTCTGTGCGGTTGCCAATCGTTTCCAGTTCTCCCACAGAGAGAGCTGCAGTGGAAATGAGCCTTTTGTTCTCTGCCCCGTGAGTGTTGCCCTCTGGAGAGCAGCGTCTCCCACCGGTTCTGGCTACAGCGCAGTGCAAACCGTGGTGCCAGGGTGGGAAAAGTTACGGTGTATGGAGAAATTGTCACATTGCCTTGAGACAGCATTGCCTGGGAAGTTGTTGAGTGTCTACAACAGCTTTCTCCTTCAGTTGCACTGCTCTGAATTAAGTGGGGTTTTCCCTTAAGTTAGTTAATGAAAATGTAAGTCTGTTCCGTGAATTTGCTGGTGGGTTGCGGCATCTTGTTTTAATCATGGGTACAAGTTGACTTCTTACATGGCTTTCCTCAGAAAAAAAACCAGCAGAAATAAGGAGATCAAGAACCATTCACCTTCAGGGCCTGGGATGTGCCTTGGGAACGTGGGAATGTTTAGAACGTTGGTTTGAGACTGAAAAGCTCTAAGCAACTTTGTTTGAACTGTGTTAATGAGTCTGCGTGAGAGAGCGAAAAATAAATGCAAACTCTCCTTCCCCTCTCCCTTCCTTCTGTTTTTTCCATTTCCCAGCGAAATCGAGTAGGAAACTCACTTTCCTGTACTTGGCAAACGATGTCATCCAGAACAGTAAGAGGAAAGGACCTGAGTTTACCCGGGAATTCGAGTCTGTGCTTGTGGATGCTTTTTCTCACGTTGCCAGGTATTTTTTCGGCTGTCCTCTCTAGAGATGTGTTCCTGTTAATCAAAGTTTAACTCAGTTGGATTTTGTTGTCCTGTTGCTGTGTTTCCATCTCAGGGATGTTGGTGTTTTCTGTGCAGTGGAAGTTGGGTTCTCACTGCATTGTGGCCAGGAACTGTTCAGTGTTAATATTCCTCCTGGGGCAAACTTAGGATGTGACTCAGCCCCTCACAGCCTCCCCGCTGGTCCCGGCATGCAGCTCAGTGTGCTTTGCTACCACAGGCTCTTGCAGGTCTGCTGCGGGCATCGCAACTGAGTACTTGCAGGTGTGTGTTAAAGCCACGTAGTGAGTGGCTCTCGCTGTTGTCAGAGGGAGCTGGTGGTTCGGGTCACTGGGTTCTCCTCAGTCATCTGGTTTGAGCAGTTTGGTTTTGTACTGTTTTCAATTGTCTGCTCATCAGTCTGCTCACTAGAGGAAGGAAGAAGTTGGTGCCTAAAAGGGAAGCAGTGGTGCAGCTTCCACCCTGTCAGACTATGCTGTAGCTGATTGTCTCTAAATGGCACAATAATTCCCATTATCTCAGCTAAGCATCCTGCGTTGGGGTGTTCAGTGCTGTGCTTTCTGGGTGAGTGTGCTGTATGGCCACATTTACGTGCCTAATGATCCAAACAACCTGCTTTTAATTGGGATGTTAGTGACTGAGACAACTGTTTGAAGTTAATACTCTGGATTGTAAATGTCAACTTGGGGGTGGTTTATAACTCTTCCTGCGAATTCTGAATGATGGCAAGTTGTTCCTTCAACACTGTCCCTGCCCTTACTCTGGGTGGGACCGTGGGGCACTTTCAGGCACTCTTTGGTTCCAGTGAAAGGGGAAAATTGGCCACAAATGTGCTTTGCACAGTTAGTCTTGGACAGGATGAGAGATGCTCTCCAAACATGCAGCTAGTGCCGTGGATGCAGCTGCTGCTTTAGAAGATGCTCTCTTAAAACGTAAGGTATGTTTTTGAGTTGAATTAGGATTTTTTTCTAATTTTTTGGACAGAGAAGCAGATGAGGGCTGCAAAAAGCCCTTGGAACGATTGCTTAACATCTGGCAGGAGAGGAGTGTGTATGGCAGTGAGTTCATTCAGCAGCTGAAGCTCTCAATGGAAGACTCCAATAGCCCCCAGACTAAAGGTAAATGTGTGTTGCTTTTCTTGTGTGCTTTGGTTTTACACTGGTGTGTGTTTCAGTGGATGTTCTGTGAGGAATGGAGCTCAGGGCTCCTGCAGCTGAGCTGCTGCCAGAGCTGCTCATGGGGTATCCTCAGGATTGGCTTCAGAGGAGGCTGATTTCCTTAAACCTGCAGTTCCAGTTTGCAGATGTGTTGCCTTGTGACTTGTGACTGGCAGTAAGTCGAACTGAAGGTTATGGCTGCTGCTGCTCTTGCAGCCACACTGCTCCACGGCTGCCCTTTGGTGTGAGCACAGGTGAGTGGGGTGCAGGGAACTGCTGAGTCCACCTCGAGAGTTGAAAGTGTCCCACTCTGCCTCTGAGAGTGCTCAGCTGGGTCATTATGGTGGGTTACTCGGTATTGTTGATGCTTTCATTTTCATCCTGGTTTAGTTTGCATAGTTACTACATTGTATTATGTTTCATCAGGGACTTTTTAGTAACTGGAGGCTAGAATATATGCCCAAGAGCTAGGCTGGTTGCTTTCTTACACCAGCTGATGTCAGTTGGGGAAGATGAGGGCTTTGCATCATTTAACATCATTATAAATTGTGGTTGGAACCTTATTGCTGCATGAAACAGATATGAGGAACTGAGCTGAAGCTTCTTGCATTTACTGTGTTTTTATACGGCTGTGGCAGATCTGCCTCTTGTCTGAAAGGGTTTAACTGGTCAGACTGCAGTGAAAGGGGGGATAGATGTGTAACCTATGGCAGAGTCACTGAAAATCAAGTGTTCTGGTCAAAGGGATGTTTGGCTGCTCTGTAGCTGAAGGAAGTGTCAGTGTTTTCAGATTAGCTGAAATCACATTGCTGCTTTGACCATGTTTTGGTGTGCTCCCTGTGGGGGTGTATTACCTTGTGAGAGTTGGCTCAGGCATCAGTGAAGTGCCCTTGGGCTGTTCTGAGGTGGTGAAAGAGGCAGATGTGTCTACTGGAGATGGTAATTAATACAGAAGGAATATGAAAATGAGCATTAACATGAGACGTGCATGTGAAGACATACTCTGGTGGCTGCAACTTTGTGGGTTTCACATGCTGCTGCAGGCCGAGTTGCTGCGGAGGCCTTCAGGTTAAGCTGGAGACCAGCTGAGCTGCCCAGCACGTTGTCTGCTCTCTATCAGCACAGAAGAGGTCTCTGTTCTGAGAGGTGGGAGGGGAAGGTGGAAGTTATCCTTGCCTACGCCCCATAGCTGGTGTTGAGGTTTCCCTGTGGCCTGGGTGCAGTGCATAGGAGGCTCTTGTCATGAGAGGGCAGGATTTACATGCCCGAATTCCTGTTGAACTGATTAACTGGGGATTTGAAACTGTTAATTCAAGGTACCCAGATAAGAGTTTCACAAATGTTTAAGGTGTAATCTAAAGAAATGATACTGTGTGTCCAAGCAACCCACAGGGATTTCCTGGGGGGTTGGCAGCCTCCCCTTGTTCTGTGTCCTCCTCCCTTGGGCATCAAGCAGCCCTGCTACTGTTACCTTTGCAACTTAAAAACATTTACACAGGGTCAAACCCTTCTGGGGGTAACACAGAATGAAGAAATACCAGTGTTCTGAGCACTGCTATGTGCAGGACTTCACTTGGTGAGCAACTTAGTTCCTACCAGGGCAATAGGAGGTACTGATGTGATATTTCTTACATGAGGGAACAGCTCAGGCCTTTCCATGAGTGTGACTGTTGCTGCCTCCTGTTCAGTTCATTGTGTATATGGAAAAATCAACCCTTATTGCTGTTTTGCATGTGAGTGTTTGGAATACATTAGAGGCCACCTGTGGTCATCCCTCTCTGTAGAGAGCTTAACCATCAGAGCATCTGCCAGCATGGTTTTGAAGCAGAGATGGTTGAGGTGGGTCGATCCAGCATCCAAATGAGTTGCTTGTGTGTGCCCTTAGTTACAGAGGAGAAGAAGTCTCTGAAACGGACTTTTCAGCAAATACAGGAGGAGGAAGATGATGATTACCCCGGGAGCTACTCGCCCCAAGACCCCAGTGCTGGGCCACTGCTGGTATGTGGACGGGTTTCAGGTGGGAGCAGTTCCCAAAGCCACCTCCTGTGGTGCAGCCACAAGGGGGGGCTGCCAGCAAGGGCAGTGCTCCTGGGAGGTTCAGCGGGGGTTGAAGTTTGTGGGAAATGGAGCAGATTCTTCTTCATGTTGAAGTCTGGTGCTGCGCTGGAGGCTTTCAGGAGGCTGAAGTGAGCTCTGGGTCACTGCCAGTGAGGAGTCCCAGAGGACTGCTGGGAGATCAGACTGTCTCTTCAGTTCTTTACAAGATCAGTGTGTGATCTCAAACCCAGAGCTTTACCAGGGCTAAAACTTGATTTATGTTTTGTAGGATATCTCTTTCCATGAGCTATTAAAAAGTCCAACAGTTAATAGAATAAGAAAGGCAGTTCTGAGGAATTTGGTTTGAGGCTGATGTTTGTGGTGTAGAAAGAATCAGAATGAAATAGAGGGTCATTCCGACCCTGCTTGAGCCTAACAAATAAGCATATGTTAAACCTTCGTGTATTTGAACAGGCTGAGAAAACACACCATCCATCTGGTAATGAAACACCGGAAAGTAACAGTAAATAACAGCTGTCAAACAGGGGAGGGGGTTTGTTGGCTTTACCTCCACAGGCGTCACAGCTTATGGTTTCTCTTGATGAGCATTGTCTTTGTTACTGTTGGAAACCACCAGCAGTTTGCAAAGAAGCAGTATATGTTCACTGTGGACTTCCAGATTTTTCAGCTAAAGAATAGTTACTGTTTTTTTTCCTGTGTTTTTATTCGTTTCAGACTATTGAGATCTGATTTAAACATCAGTGAGGGTGTTTGCAGGGCTGGGGGTCCCATTTCAGGAGCAAGGGCGCTTCTTTCTTCCGCTCAGGGAGTCTCTTTCTCCCTTGTTTCGTTTTCTGAGCAGGGGGGAGATGTGGTGAGTCAGACGCTCCTCCTCAGACTGTGCTCATCCACATCGTTCTGATTTAAGGCAAGTTATGTTCTGAGTATGGTCATTCAAGGGGACGCATTTTTCCTCAGTGCACTAAACCCACCTGAGGGGTGATGTGGAGGGGTCCAGTGGGGTTCAGGGTAGCTGCAGGCGCGGGACAAGAGAGTTTGTTTTAGCTGGGAGAGCTGTTGTGGCACCAGAGCTCATGGCAAGTGACCGGGTACTAAATGCTAAATCTTCTGACCGCGGAAACCTGACACAGGTTGGGCTGATATGAGTTTGGGTTGCTTTTGCTGTGTCAGAATGTGCCTTTGGAGCAGAACAAAACAGTGACATAGCTCCTGCTAATGCGAGAGAAAGCATCGGGGTGCTCAGCTGAGAGCTCCAGCTGATGTAGCACAACAGGCTGATGCGTGGCCGAGTACTTCAGCTTTGACTGCAGTGACCACTTCTCTTCATTGAAACGAGAACTTTCCCACTGCAGAGTCTTAAAAAAGATGTTCCTAGTGGAGCTGCAGATGAGTTCCTAAGCACTGGGCTCTTGGGAGCTTGGAGAGCACTCCCTGTGTTTGGAAGCAACAAAGTTACTTGAAGTAAATATTCCAAAAGTGGTTGCTCTCAGAGGTGGGTGACCTCAGATGCAGTGGCCACATCCCCAGGGAGTGGTGTGAGTGACTCCTGGTTTTCATGTTGACCAACTTGTCTTCTAGACTGAAGACTTGATCAAAGCCCTGCAAGACCTGGAAAACGCAGCGTCAGGAGATGCCACTGTGCGGCAGAAGATTGCTTCCCTGCCTCAGGAAGTTCAGGATGTTTCATTGCTGGAGAAAATAACAGGTATGAAACTGTTGGGTGAATGAATTTGGATGTAATAACTCAGAAATCAGAGTGGTTTCTTCTTTGTACGAGGAGCTGTCACTTATTCAGTCCTTTATTATATACTCTTGCAGTGTCCAGCTGTGCAGACCACTGTGCAGGTCATGTTTGCTTGTGTTGATGCATCAGGAGTTACTCAGAGAAAAGAGGAGTCTCAAAGTGCACACCATGATTAAATGTGAAACCCACCTGGAGGGCTGAGCTGAAAGTACAGCCTGATGGTTTAGTGTAATTAACCTCTTCAGAGGGGCTAACTTCATAGATTCGATCCCCCTCATGCCCTGTTAGTGACATCTCTGCAAGGATAAATGCAGTCAGTCGGGTTGGTGTCTACAACCGCTGCCCCTGGGCTGTTGGTGCTGCCTGTTTGCTGTATATCCCCTCTGATAAGAAATCCTCTTTTCCTGTCAAGCCCACAGTGTATTTATGAGGGAGGCGTTGCTGTGCTTGTGGCAGTGTCCAAGCCAGAAGGTTTTATGCTCTGTCTCTAACTGTCCTGACACTTGTGCTTGCAGACAAGGAGGCTGCCGAGCGCCTCTCGAAGACGGTGGACGAGGCGTGTCTGCTGCTGGCCGAGTACAACGGCCGCCTGGCTGCCGAGCTGGAGGACCGGCGCCAGCTCGCCCGCATGCTCATCGAGTACACCCAGAACCAGAAGGATGTCCTCACGGAGAAGGAGAAGAAGCTGGAAGTGAGTACTGATGGCACCAGTGCCATCTTGGTAAAGATGTCCATTCTCGATAAAGATGGGCTCGTCTTTCCTTCAGTTTCTTCAGAGTTACCCTATCCTTATCATTGCTTGTTTTGTTGGTGGGTGCCCCTCATCTGCCTTCCCAGCCCCTTACTTGATAAGAGGATGGAGTTCAGACAAGATCTTCTGGTATCCATCCTTTAACAGCCGCAGCCACTCCTGCAGCTTGTGATGGAACATGAGCTGATGCAGAAAGGGTGACTTGTGTTTCCAGCCATGGTCCCCTTGAACAGGGTGCTGTGAATACGCACGCTGCAGGGACCTGAGCCCTAGCTGCACCCCTCAGCACCAGCCATTTATCTCCTTTTCCTTGTTCTTTGAGCACCTTGAGACTGACGTGGAGGCTGAATTAGTGCCCCTGCCTGTGTCACTGACAGTTGCTGAACCCCTTGGGTGCACATTAGGGGCTTCCTTGGTGCTGTGTGTGGCTGATTCCTGGGAGCAGCTGCTGCGGTGAGGGACGGGAGCTGCTGTAAGGGACAGACTCTGGAAGGAGCCTGTGCTGTGGCAGGCACAGGCTCTTTGCTGCCATGACAAACCTCGTCCTCTGGCAATCAATCTGTGCTGCGGCAGATTTCACTCTGAGTGTTTCCCTCCCTGTGTGTGTTTATGCTGGAGTTCCTCAGTGTCTTGTGACTGTGAACATGCTGCTTTTCCAGAGCTGGATTTTCCAAATCAGCCAGGCAGGTGCTGACTCTGCATTCGGGATTGGAGTGGGTAGTTGGTAACGCTCTCGGCTGGTTAGCCTTAATTTCCTCTTGCAGAGCGTCTGTGTAATGACTGAGTCATTAAAGGCACTTTCAGACATGGGTATGGAAGATGCTATGAACCCAGATCCTGTTTGGCACCTGGTTTATGAGCAGAATATAGTGGAAGTGTTAGGTCAGGGGGTTTCCTCTTGCTGAAAGGAGGACACATGTCTATATGTGTAGATCTATTAATGGCAGGCCTATTGCTGTGTACTCTGTCAAAAACACAGGAATAGGCAGCAGAGTGCTGCAGAGCAGTGTTTGAAAAGCCCAGAACAAGACATAAATTGGAGCCAGTTTGAGTTTGAAATTGAGACATTCATCATGACAATGCTGAGATGAAATTTCCAATGCACTTGCTGAAATGTTGTGACGGTTTTGTTGGGCTCTGTTTTGGAAAATGTCCTTTTGGGAGGGAACGTTGCTTCAAAATTGTAACTGTGGCACAGGCAGAAATGTCATCCTGAAAAGACTGAGCTACAACAGGAATAATCCCGCTGATGGCAGCTGTGCAGGCTGCTGGCCCACAGCTTAGTGTGAGCAAGTGCTTTCCCAGGTTGAAAACTAAAGAATGATCTGATTAATTACCTGGATCTGATTAAATACCAGTTTAGGTTGGGTTTTGTCATGCTGCCAAACCGAGGTCGCCTTAGTGCTGTAGAAATCTCAAATGAGTCACAGGAAATGCCACTCTCCTACTTGACATGAGGGCACAATTCATATTCCTGTCAAATCCCAGCTGAGGGCTGTTGCGGTGAAAGCATTCCCTTGTTCTTGGGCTGTAGAGGGTTAATAAATGGAGGAAGATGTGGGTTGCAGATATGACAGGCTCTATCTGCTCATCAGTTTTGTTTGAGTCTTTGATGTGCTGGCAGCACATACCGTTATTGATAAGCTGGACTTGTCCTTTGTGGTGCTGAGAAGTGTTTTATGAGGAGCTGGAATTCTTGTAGCAATTAAGAATGTGTTAAACCAAACCTTTTACTCAGGCAAAAGCTGAAATAAGAAAACAGCTTAAGCCAATGTAATCTTACACATCTCCTCAGTGTGTGCTTTGTTCTCTCGAGGGATCTCTTCCAGAATCTCTGCTGCTTCTGACTGTGAGCTTTCCTCTTGTGCAGTAAGTTCCCTGGCTTGGAGCTGAGGCGGCATTTCTAGGTAGAAGGTGGTTTGTTCCTTTGGCTATCCCAGTCCAGCCAAGGCTCTCCTTGGGGAGAGGGGTTTCTGTCAGTAAGGTGGCTCAGGGCTTTAGTTAGGATATGAAAATGTCTCATTAGGAAATCCCTGAATATTTTTTGTTCTTTATTTACCCACAAAGCAAAGTCTTTCACTGTGATAACAATGGAAGTAGCTAATCTGTGTCTTTTGAAAAGCAGCTTTTGCAGCCTAAAGGGCTGTATTTGCTTACTAATCCCTTTAATGCTGTCCCTTGACACAGCAGATTCTCAGTACATACATAAACTCAGTGTCTTGTGTGTCTGGTGGGATAATGCTCAAACCCTGGGACTCAGAGAAAAGCTCTTCAGTTGAGGGACACTGCTGAGAAAGGTGCTGTTAGACAATGAGCTACGCTTCAGCATGGGTACAGATGGGGGTGAGTAGGGGTTGAAACAACATAGTGCTGGGAAGTCCAGGAAATGTGAAGGGCGAGAGGTGGCAGAGGGCCTGAAAATCATGACATGGACAAGCTGCTTTTAGGGTAGCAATGGAAAGCGTTACTGTATCTGTGGGTGAGATTGGGTTAATATGGTTGTAGTCTAAAAGGAGAAGGCAGCATTCCTTTAGTTCTGACAGTCAGCAAAAGCAGCAGGACCAAAGCTGATGCTGAACAGCCTGTGACAGGATGTATTTTTCAAGGGTAACTATTCCTTAGGCTAACTCACTGAAAGGTGTGGGGGGGCTGTTGTTCAGAACCCTGGGTTTCTGTTTAAATATGCTTCATCTCAGGCAGCTGCTGTGTGATCTTCCGTGGCCTGGACAGCACCGGAGACTTTCATAATAGTAGGTGTCAGGAAGTAAAATCACTTTTCAGGCATAGAAACTACTGCTGGTGCTCATAAGGATGAGGTGAGGTGGCTTCCCATCACACATGGGTACTTACCTGCCAGTGGAAGTTCTCTGGTTTGGGTTATTCTTGGCCGTGGCTGCCCCTGTTTCATGGTACAAGCAGCTGGGGAGCGTTTTGTCCTTCAGCACCTGAGTCTGCAGAGCTCCAAGGGTGAGGACGGTCTTTTGAAGCCGCCTGTGTGCTCTTCCTGAATGCATGGCAGGCAAGAGGAAAAATCGAGGAAATGCAGAGGAGAATTCTCATGTCCGTGTACCAGGTGACTGCAAAAGGAAGTCACTGAAATGATGGGACTAAAACCACCACTTGAAAGTTGAGCTGGAAAGGGCAGATTGTGTGGGAGCTGTGTCTGGAATGACCAGAAATGACAGGATATCTGGGGAGTGTTATTTGCATCTACTAGGGAGAAGAGGAAAAAAGTAAAATAGAGGGGAATGTGCTTTTGGAGTTGTTGTGATTTGCGGTTAGTGCTGGTGAGTTCTTCCCCAGATCCTCCCAGTACCTTCTGGATCTGCCTTTGTAAAAGGTGATGTGAGGAGCACACTACAGCGTGCACAGTTTGTTCTGTGTAGGGCATTGTGTCCGGGGTGTGTGTACACAGCTGCGTTGTGTGTGTGCATATGTATTCATACATGGAGAACATGCTGTATCCAAGATCCAGGTTAGGGGAAATGTTCTGATTGTTGACTGCGTCTGACAGGTTGTGACTTGAATCCTGCCCAGAGCTGTGGGGCCTTCACATCTTGGAGCTTTTTAATATTCATGGCTTCAAGGCACCTTTAAGAAGGTGTTAAAACTGTGCCCATAGGAATTTGCAAGGCCTCTTTGGCAGCACCTCTCTGCAGGCTGAAGTGCAGTCTCACTGAGCTGCCTTTTCTGGGCCCTCTACAGCTTCTTGAAATATGATGTAGTTCAGGGGGTTAATGTGCAATTTATTGCTGTGCTGCGTCCATCGTTTCAGTTTTGCTGCATGTCACTGTTGGATGCCTTTGTGCTTGCAACCTTCCTCTCAAGAATTCCTGGGCTCTGGTATGTTCGTTTCAGTGGTTTAGGCAGGGATCAAGAGGTGAAGTTTTAGTTTTTCTGCCAGGAAAGGAAACTGATGGTGTTTCTCATGCATGTGGGTAGCAGGGAGGAGCTCTGGGAGCCAGGCAGCAGTTCATGCACTCGCTGAGAGGGTCATGACTCTGCTTTACAGAAGTTCTTGGGTTTGGTAATTGTTTCCCAACTCTTTGCATTGGTCATTTCTTATAAATGCACTGTCAGTGAGATGTTCTTATTTAACACGTTTTGGTGAGTATGTTTGAGAAGTACTTTAGGCTAAGGGGCAAGCAGCGAAAGCTGAGGGGTACCCAAGCAAGCTGCTCCGGTAGAGCTGTGTGTTTCGTGTCTTTAAATAGAAATTTTACATGAGCATATATCCCTCTTTGCTCTCAAACTTCACTCTCTTTTTTCCCTATCTCTGTTGACCCTCTGGTGTATTTTCCCTGACTTGTGAGGTCTTTCCCTTTCATACATCGAGCTCAAGCGACAGCACAGCAGAGCAGACAGACTGGCTGCCCTTCCTCTTCACTTTCTAGGTCCTCATTAATATCCAGCCAGCTGGTTTTCAGTTGATGCAGTTCCTGTGATGACTTACGACACATTACTGCCTGACCTGGCACAGGAATGGAAGTGTCCAGGGCACATTCTAAGCTAAAATAAGATGAAGTCTGTGCTGTGCAGCTGGACAAGGTGAATTGAGTCGTGCAGAAGGAATTCCCTGTCATGCCCATTAGTCACTTTTACAAGGTTCAAGCAAAGCTTCCCGTGAATGGAACACTGTCAAATTCATTCAGTGGGGTTTAATTCTGATTTTGCATTTGTTTCAAGGACTTGGGATCTGTCACTTGGCTGCTGTGGATGTAGGATGCTGCATACTTGAAGGGAATGTTGATTAGCAAAAGCATTCATGTGGCACAGCGCCAGAGTATTTCTGTATCATCCTCAAACTCCTGCTTACAGGAATAGAAGCAAATAGCATCCAAGTACTATTAATCTTAATGAAAGCCTACCTTCAGCAAGGCCATCAGCTGGAGATGGGGCGCAGATGGGACTGTGGAAGGCAGTGGCTGCTTCCAAGTGCACTTCATATTCTTTCAGCTTTATAGAACAGAGGGGCCTTAAGAAGGGAATCTGCAAGATACAGTTTCAGAGCATGTCACGGGCTACATGAAGAGCACAGATTCCCATGAAATCTGCTCCCAGAATCTGGGAGGGGCAGAATGTGGCCACAGGTGGAAAAAGCAAAGCCCCTGAGCCTGGGAGAGGGTTATGTGTGTCTGCTGCCTGTTTCTGAGAGGAGCTGAGGTGTGTTACTGAGTAGTGCAGATGACACATACAAGAGGATGGGCCTTGCACCTCGTACAGAGGGTTGCACCTCCTGGTGGGTGCTGCTTCGGTGTCGCAGCAGAACTTCAGGGGTTCCCCGCTGGTAGGAGCAGCTGCCCAGAAGGGGTCAGGTGGTCTCCAGGCTCTGCCCTGATGCCCATGTTCAGCCCCTTCCCTTGATGGATGCTGTTTGGTGAGGCTCCAGCATGGTCAGTGCTGCCTGGCCTGGCTCTGGCAGTTGGGCTCTGGTGTCCTCAACAGCTGTGCCACAAATCACACAACGTTTTGATACCAGAGCAGATGGAAAGTGTTAAGCATGCAGAGCAGTCTGTGTATCCAAGCTGTCCAGCAAGAACTCATCTCTTCTAGGAAATGTTGGTTCCTGGATTACTCCTTTAGAACATCATTCCCATTCCTGAATTCAGTGACATTTTTCTGAGCCAGAGGCTTTAGTGGTTTGGGGGTTGTTGATCCTTTTCCAGTTCTTCTGCAGCAAAACCAATCTGCAGCCACTCGCTCCTGACACAGGCATTCTTGAGCAAGCACTGCCCTTTCCTTCCTGGCTTCATATCCATCACTCCCTGACAGTCCTGAACTACGGCTTTTTAATTTAGTGCTTCTTTTAAGACAGTTTTCTGGGGTCTCTGATCCAGCCTCTTCCACCTCCTCTCTATGGGCATTTGGAATCCAATAATACAGTTGCTATTCTTGCTGTCTCTGTCCCCTGTGTGCAGGGCCGGTGCTCTGCTCTCTCACTGCCCCACATTGAGCAGAACACTCCTGATACCGCTCTGCTTTTTCCCCTCCGCTGGCTTCCCCATTACCCTGGAAGGTGTCGGAATGCAGCACTGCCCTGGCTTGCCTCTTTACCTGCTCTCACCCTCTATTCATGCCTAAAAATCGGGGGTGATTTCCTGGTTTTGTTCTGCCTTCATAATGTGACTTTCTTGACTTGTCTCCCTATTGAAGTATTTCCCAAAATGGAATGGCCAGGGATGGCAGGAGTTGTTAGTTTGATCCTGGCTTTGTCTTTCATTAAATCAAATCCTAAATGAAGGGGAGCACCTTCTCCTGAGCTGGTTTTGTTGTTGTCCTCCTCCAGCCTCTGAACAGTGCACTTGAGTTTACAGAGCTGGTAGAGCTTTGTTTGAACTTGACCATATCCTATGCACATTACAGAAGTGTTTGTTTTGGTGGTGAGTTAACTCACTGAGCCTCATAAAAGGATTTAAGTTTGGAACAGGCTGTTACAGAACATCCTTACTTGGTGCTGGCAGGAATTTATGGACTATTTCTGTGGCTGTTGTGGGTATGTGAGTTGTGGTGTAGGGGTATGTGAGTTGTGGAGGCTGCCTGTGCTCTCACTGTTCTAATTTCAAGTCATGAAACACGGCGAGTGTAAACTCCTTGCTTGTAACCCCACAGGAACTGCTGCGCTTTGATATTTGGGGAAGGTGAAGAGACTTTTCCGTCACTGAGAAGGTCAGAAAGGCCGGATTAAAGCTGTAAACGCTTCAGAAAGACGTTGTGATTAAATGTGTGCCTTGTTTTATTTGCTCTTCAAAGATAAACTGCTTCTCTCTTTGTCAAGTAATTAAGAAATGAAAAGTGAGTGAATATTACAGCAGTCTCTATAGAAGCCCCTTTTGTTTGTGATTTTTAAGCTCATTCTTTCCTGCGTTCTGGAGCTGCCATGGAAAAAGAACCATGGGTAGAGACGGGAGTGTTCCAAAAGACATGTTGTGATACTGGGGTTTTATGACTTAAACAGCTGTCTTTTAATTAAAACCCGGCTTTTGAGACTGTTTCAAAGTTTTCTGATTCTAAACACTTATGTAAGTTACCTAAAAAACAGTCTTTAATGGGGCTTCTGCATTGGGTAACATGGATCTGCTGTGAAATGGCCTCAACCAGAACTCCCCACGGTACAATTCACTCCTTCAGTTTCAGGGAGCAAACTCTTCCTCTGTCTTCCCATTACAAAACACTAGTCACTGTCAGCTGGATCACAGAGGTTTCTGAAGCTGCATGGTTATTTCTTGCTGGGCTTGTAATGCTTAATCAAGGCCTCATTTGTGGAAAACCCACTGCGAGTTTCCTCTTCAGGGGTTCCCGCTTTTCCCCTTCATAATAAAGTCCTGAAAACTTTGGTCTCTGCATTTTGCTTGGTTTCAGTGCAGTGGGGATGAGTCTGCCTGGTTTACATGCAGTGATCATGTGTGTGTTTCAGTGTTTGCTGATGTGCAGTGGCATGGTAAGCTGCTGGCCTTTCTAACGTGAGTTGTCCGGCAGCTCATGGAGGAGCCCGCATTTCACAACCGAACTCGGGCTTCATTTAATGACCCCAGAGGGAAAATTGGATTATTTAAATAGTCAAAATTGATCAGGCTTGACATGAAAAGAGCATTTTAGCAGCACGGATGGTAGGGTCTGTGGTCATGCCAATGGTTGCTTCGAGAGCTAATGTCCCACCACCTTCCCTTGGAATCCTCACCTGGAAAATACTCATGTCTTAGCTAAGAGCACTGTTAATGGACCTGTGCTTAATCTCCATTCTCTTGTCTCTCTCCCTCAGGAATATAAACAGAAGCTTGCTCGGGTAACCCAGGTCCGCAAGGAGCTGAAATCCCATATCCAGAGCCTTCCCGATCTGTCACTGCTGCCCAATGTCACGGGGGGGCTGGCACCTCTGCCGTCTGCTGGTGACCTGTTCTCAACAGACTAGAACAAACGGTGTCCCAGTTCCCAGTATTACCAGCAGAAGTGAGAAGACTGGTGTAGACTGGAGCTCCAGCCCGCCACGATCTCCAGTGGGAAGGAACCTGCAGACCCTGCTTTGCCCCTTGGCTGCTCCTGCTCCCCTGGCTCACGTTGAGGGGAGGGCGAAGAGCGAGGCTTTGTGAGCTCCACAGCGGGTGGGGACGGTCCCATCTAGGCCAACTTTTCTCCTCTTTTTCCATCCTCTTTAGTTGCTGTTTGCTCTTAGCACTCGTTACCCCCCAAAAGTTGTGTCAGTCGTGTACATACGTACCTGGGATGTTTCCAAAGGAGGGCTCACCCATCACACTTTTCCTCTGTAGAAGTATCCTGTTGTTTCTGGAGGAGTCTGCCCTGTTTTCACCGGGTTTGAGCCTGGTCTCTGGAGCAGGAGTGGCTGATGGGCTGCCAGGGCCGGGTGCATGTGCTGCACCGCAGGAAGAGGCGGCTTCTGCTGTGCAGTGGTACAGAGAAAGGTTATTCTTCAACCTGCAGTTCCTCAGTGTTGTGGGGCTGAGCTGAAGATCCTTCCTGTTTGGCTTGTACATAAATCGAAACTCACCACAGGCAACAAAAAGGAGCAGCTTTTCTTTGTGAATTAGAGATAGCTTCAAAACTTACACTGCTGAGCAGCGCAGAGCAGGTGTTGCTTCGGTGCAAGGGGAAGGAAGGTCTGTTCTAGCTGCCCTAGATTTATACCACATTTTTCCTCTTCATTACACAGAATCTGATGCTCCCAAAGCTTTGGTTTAAGGACGGGAGAGGCTAGGAGGGTGTGTTGCAGCTGCTGGTGGCCCTGTGACCAGCACCTCCATTGGCTCCTGGAATGGCTGTGTTGAAAATGCTATTCTATTAATTCTCTCATAGCTTTAGTGAAGTTGTTTGCACAGAAGTTAAATGTGGTATAAATATTTATTTATATAGAACATAGGCCCATATATATGCACATACCCTGTATGCACATGTACCATGTCCCTGCGTGTAGATATTAGAAGGATGTACTTAAAGGATGTACTTAATTTTGTGTCACAGATTATCGTGGGTTGAGTTTTCTAATCAGGAGAAGTAAAAAAGACCAAAAACAAAAAAAGGGAGGAAAGGCAAATTTAAGACACTTAATTCCATTCTGTTGCTGTGATTGCTTCGTGCAGTGCCTGGCGTTCCAGTTCAGTTTGTGTGTGAGGTCTGGCAAGCTGGACTCTGATCACTGAAAACCATTCCGATCTGGATAACCATTCTGTTCCAGTCTGGATAACGCTTCTGTTGCAGTTTAGCACCTCTCATTAGGAAACCTTTATAAAACCTTTTCTGTTTCTGGCAATGCTTTACCTGGGAGTGCAGGGTTGGTGGCAGAGGCTGAGCTGAGGCTGTGTCTGTGCCTCCCTGTCAAGGAGGGGAGAAGGGGCCCTGTGGAAGTGCAAAGCTGGTTCTGCATCCTCAGTTTCTTTCACAGGGTGTTCGTAGCCCGCTCAGTGCTTGGTTAAACGGGTACTGCAGCGTTTGCTGGTCATGAAGCTGTTCAGAAGCTCTCCTCCCTTCCCTCCTGGCTCTTCATTTGTCCTTGTTTGAATCTCCTCACCCCACACAGCCCGGCCCAGAAACGTCGTTTTTCCCTTCAGTTTACAGGGAATCCTTCAGTGGCAGGACTGTTCCTTGGTGAGTCCATGTGATTGTGCAGCCCCCATGGTCCAAACTGATGTAGGGAAAGCACAGCGCATCCTCTGCTCCTGCCAAAAGGGAAGAAACAGACGCCCAAACCTCGAGAGCCCAACCCAGCGCCTCAGCCCTGCTCCCAGGGCTACCCCGGAGCTGTTTGAACCAAGGATTACTTTAGCTGTTGATGGAACGTGTGTCACTGAGGACAAAAAAGCTGTCATCAAACAATGACACAGGCAGAGGCGCTGGCACCGCGGGTTCCTTCCTGGGCAGGTCTGTGGGAGATGGGTGGCTCTTGGTTTTA
Source organism: Psilopsiagon aurifrons (assembly GCA_025447955.1). Classification (NCBI taxonomy): domain Eukaryota; kingdom Metazoa; phylum Chordata; class Aves; order Psittaciformes; family Psittacidae; genus Psilopsiagon; species Psilopsiagon aurifrons. The sequence continues at coordinate 9,776 of JAOEHY010027872.1, read as the reverse complement.
ATTGAAATGCTTGGATTTCTTTCCCCCAGTACATGTGTGTGGTTTATTTTGCTTAATTTAAATGAAGTCTCGTGGGTTTCAATTTTATTGGGTTTACTTTTGGGGCAAAGGGCCTCTGGGGAGCTGGAGGCGGCCTCGAGGTTGAACAGATTCCCCCAAGTTGTGTCTTGGTTTTGTTTTGTAACAAAAGCTTCAATCTGTATATGAACCGATGTAGGAATTAATTTAGGCATATAGGCTGCCTGTCGTGGCAGCAGTATATTCTGAACTGTCTCATAGATATCTATTTTTGAATAAAGAGGGTGTCCTTGAAGTGGTGCTTTGACTTTTTCCACCCTGCAGGCGTTGCTCGGGGTTTGCCCTTGGACCTGGGGTGGTTGAAGACATGGAGGATCCCAGGAGCTGCCGTGCACAGTCCCATTGCCAACGGAGTAGCTGCTGAGTTCGTCAGTAGTGAATTCAGGTTATATGGGGGACGTGGATAGTGACTCCTAGGAAAAGTCCGAAAGGCAAACGGGGAGCAGGCTGCTGGAGGGCAGCAGGAGGTGCAGAGTTGTTTCTTCACTTGTGTGTTTGCAGGGGCTCCTCCTGCTGCCGTTCGCAGGTCCACCAAGGGCTGTTTAAATGGCTCAGTGCAGGCACCGATATCACGTCATGAGGTTCAGGGCCTCGTCTCTGTGGGAATAGCCCAGCACTGACCCTTCTGCTGCTGGAGCCTGGCTGGCTCTCGCCGCTCCCCTCACTGGACTGTGTGTGTGAGTCCAGCCCTGGCAGGATGGGGACCTGCGGAGCAGCAGAGCCAGGACCAAACCCAGTGGCTGGGCTGGTCCCTCCTGGGGCTGTGTGAGGGTCTGGGCAGGCCCAGGCAGGATGTTGGAGCTGTAACTGCTGGATGGCCACGCTGAGAGATGCATCTCTCTGTGGTGTCTCTGTGGTCCTGGAAAAGGGGGATGGCTTCCCATGGGAGCTCTGCCAGCTGGGTGTTACTGTGTGCTTTGTCTCCTGGTGCCTCAGGTGTCCCATTGGTTCAGTGCGTGTAAAACATGGCCATGTTCTCGGAGCTGTGCAGAGGCGATGGGATGTCAAACTCCCACCGCATCCTACTGCTGTGTGCTCTGATTTATGGGAGTTTGTTCCAGTCTCGATCCATCACAGAAAATGATGAAAGGAGCTCACAGTGACTTCCTGAAGTCAGCATCTCCAGCGAGCTGATGGGTGTTTGTAACCTCTCCCCAGCACGTAAACACATCACCTTGGCCCTTGGGCCAACGCTGGACTGGAAATTCTCCGGTGCAACGGGTGATGTAAATGTTTAACTTATAATTCATCTCTGGCATGGTGAAAGTGTCAGAGAGCCTCAGGGAGGTGGTGCAGAGCAGCACTGGGTGCTGCAGGATGCACGCTGGGAAGGTGTCACTGTGAAGCTGCCTGTTCTGTAGGACTGGTCACACAGTCCTTGGAGGATGATGTGGAGGTGTGTGAGGCAGATGCCTGTCTAACGTGGACTTCTTAGAGGGGCATTGAGTAGTTCAGTATGCTCAGCAAACAGTATGGAAGGGTGCTGGATAATGGGGGGAGAAACGAGCCCCAGAGAGCCAGACCCTGGTGCCAGCCTACAGCGGCAGCATTTGGAGGCTGTCAGGAGCCGGTTCCTCGCCGGGGCAGCCATGCAGTGCTGAGCTCAGATGGATGGGAGTGACCTTCAGAAGTATCTGTGCTAATGTTTATCGGGGCCCAGCTTCGAGCCGCAGAGCTGGGGGTTATTTTTAACCAGGCATTGAGCAGCTTGGAGCCTGGCTCAGCAGAGCAGGGTAACGAACGCACTGTACCATGGGGCTGTGCATCACTGCCCGGTGCTGGGGCTGTGCTCTTAACTCCTTCGGGCCCTGCTGCTCCTCGAGGCTCTGGGGCTGCCCGAGGGGAGATGGAGATGAGCTCTCAGCAGAAGCTCTTCCCTGTGAGGGTTGCTGAGCGCTGGCACAGGGTGCCCATAGAAGCTGTGGCTGCCCCATCCCCGGCAGTGCTCAAGGCCAGGTTGGACACAGGGCTTGGAGCACCCTACTCCAGTGGAAGGTGTCCCTGCCACCAACCCAAAGCACTCTGTGGTTCTGGGTGCTGGGTGAGGAGCTGCAGGTGCCTCTGCTCGAGGGGTGCTCGGGAAGAGCCGGGTCTGGTGTTAAAAGTGAAAAATAGAGTTTTTATTCAGTGCTTGCACAGTTAACTCATGTCAAGGTAACGTCCCATCCCTCACTGCACGATGGCTGCAGTGACAGGAACGGTTATTGAAGCCAATACTTTGCTTTACCTATGCAGCAGGTTATATGCAGTATACATTCCTAGAGCTATAAATAGGTCTCTTATATGTATATATAGCATATAAACAGCTTTGTGCTCACAGTGTACAATCTTCCTGTACCGATTGCATTCAGAGGATTGCAAGGGCACGTGTGAGCACGCAGAGGTGCCATCAGTGCTGGAGAGGGCTGTTCTGCTCTTTGGTTTAGGAGATCTGCCCGGCAGCCGGGGCTGTTGGTGCTGCAGGAGGAGAAGGAAGGGGCTGGCTCAGGGGTCTCTGCTGTGCCCAGGCTGGTGCCCCCGGTCCCCCTCTCCTGTTCCTGCTCCCGCAGCACCCAGAGCAGTGGCTTTGGGCTGGGCTTTGGCCATCGTCCGTCCTTCCACTGCTGGGACCAGCTTGAGCTGAAGCGAGCTGGGGGCCACTGAGCCCCAGGCTTGGGGGGGCCGGGTCTCTGCAGCGGGTGCCCTGGGGCTGCTCACTTGGGCTGGGGCGCGATGATAACATTGCGGTAGCCCTTGACCCCCGTCAGTTTGTTGCTCTCGAAGTCCACCATCAGCTTGTGCAGCCCCGCCTGGGGCGGCACGAAATCCACCCGGAACCTCGCCTCCTCCTGCGGCTCCACGGGCTCCTCGCTGCGGAGGGCAGGGATCAGTGGGGTGCCCCATCACCCACCCTGTGCCTCCAGTGCTGGGAAGCCGGGGCTCCCATCGCGTGGCCAAGCCCCTCCCCAGCAGAGCTGCTCTGAGCCCCCAGATCCCTCAGGGACCAGCGGAGCCGCAGCTCTGCTGTGCCCATAGCAGAGCCAGGCCCCGGGGCTGCCCTTCCTGGAGGGCTCTGGGCACAAACATCCACCCGCCCCCATTCCCTTGGGAAGGAGAAGCTCTTACAGCTCCTGGATCCGCTGCCCGTTGGTGAGGCCGGCGCCCTCCACCACGAACACGCAGTTGTGCAGCGGCTCTGCGAGGGGGTTCACCAGGCTGACCTCAGCCACCAGCTTCCTGTTCTGCATCGGCTCCCCCAGGATCTGCCAACAGGAGGGGTTGGAGCCAGCACCGCCATGGCCGGGGGCTGCGGGGCTCCCCCTGCCCTGAGCCTGCTGGGGCTGAGCCAGGTCCGCGCCGATGCAGGAGCAGCAGCCCCAGGGCTCGGTCACTGGGAGCAGCCCCATCAATAGCAAATGCCCCCCCAAAGCCGCCTGTGTCCTTACCCTGATCTTGATCTCCGGATTCTTGATGTAAACATCCCTGACGGCCACGATGATGTCGCCGGTCTGGTACTCGGTCAGGAGAGCCACCACCTTGATGAGGTTGTCCTGGGTCAGGCTCTCCCCGTACTTCTCGTACAGGATGCGCAATGGCACACTCTTCTCTAGAGGGGAAGCAGAGCGGGGTCAGGGCTTGCCCATGGCCCTGCGCTGGCTGCAGAGGGGGTGCTCAGGGCTCCTCAGGACCTCTTCCAGGTGCCTTGCAAGGATGGGAAGGTCGTGGTGGAGCTGGGTCCCTGCAGAACTGTGGGGTAGGGGCACCATTGGGTGGGCACCAGGGTCCCCAGGAGCTTCTGCTGCCCTTCACAGCCCCATTCCCTGGCAGCCTTCTGTGCTCAGCTCTGAGCACTGTTTATCCCAAAGCCCTTTGGGGACAGGGCTGTGGGGTGCAGAGGGAAGGTGGCTGGAGGCAGCTGCAGAGCCTGGGGCAGGGCCCTGGGGATGCTGCAACTCCTGGAAGGGAATCCCGATGTTTCCAGGGCACGATGTGAAGTGCTGCAGCATCAACTGAGGCTGCAGAGAGAGGGGTGGGTCCAGCACTGCTCCAGCTGGGTGCAAGGGTTCCCTAAGGGCTGCAGTTTGGGGGCCCTGGGGTCCATACTCCAAGGCAGGAGCTGGGGGGAGAAGCCTCAGGGGCTTGGATTAAAGCTTCAGGGAAAGTGATGTTGAATTTAGTGGAGCAGGCGCATTTGTTATTCCCTTAATCCAGCCCAGCGAACAGCGAGCGCTGAGCGCTGCATTTGTCACGGGCCCGGCTAAGAGGAGCTCGGCACCGCACTGAAGCGGGGCTGATCCGGGGCAGCGGATGTGTCCCTCTCCCAACCCCCGAGGGCTCAGTGGAAAACTGACATAAACCAAATTACGAGGCCGTTGCACCGATTTGTAGCTGTGGTGAAGGAAGCGCCGGGGCCACCGCGGGTGGAGACCCCGAGAGCCCCAGCGCGGCCGCCACCGCCTGGCCACTGGCGCCAGCGCCTGCAGCTCCCCCGGCTGGGCCCGGGCTGGGCCGGGGTCGTTCCCGCTCTTCCTGCCCGTAGCAAACCCCACGGAGGTGCAGCCGGGGGGGTCCCTGCCCCGTGTCTGTGCCCTGGGGCTGCAGCTGAACACGGGAACACCGCTGACCCGGCCCAGCCCCGCCCTCGCTGTGGGCACATCCCTCACCTGCACGGGGCTCCAGGGTGAGGTTGAGGAGGTCCTTCATCCCGCACTGCGGCCCGACGGCCCCGCTGTAGCTGGCGGTGCGCGCACACAGCATGAGCCGGCAGCTGCGCGCAGTGTCCGTGTTGTTGGTCACCACGGCGAAGACATCGAAGTCACAGCCGTTGTTTGCACCCTCCGACAGTTTGATCTTGAGGTGCAGCCCCTCATCCTCCTCCCTGAGGGAGCTCGTCTCATGCTCTGCCTTCGCAAACACCTCTCTCTCCTTTTCAGACCCTGCAGGGCATGGAAAACTGTGGTACCAGGGAGCGAATGGACCTGGTGCGGCTGCAGTAAGGAATCATCTCCCCACTCCTTTTCCCAACATCCCCCAGTGCCGCCCGTACCCTCGGGGTACTTGTAGGTGTGGGTGATGTCCTCCCGGCTGTCCCTGCCCACGCTCTTGGTGCTGATGTTCTTCCCCACAACCGAGGAGTGGATGCTCTTCTTCTGCGACCCATCGCGCTGCACCACCCAGTACACCACATCAGCGTTCACCTCCGCGAAGATGAAGGGGATGTCATACTTCAGCTGCAGGTCGCCCTCCTTGATGGCTCTGACGGGAGCTGGCCCACAGCAGAAAACCCCTGCGGGGACCGGAGCCACCATCACCACCAGATGTGGTTGCAGTGGGGGGAGTCCCACAGCACGGAGCTGGTGGGATCACTGTCACAGTGCACTCTATACCTTCACTCTTCTCCTGCGGTGTCGGGTCCAGTGCCTGCCACCCATCATAGCCGGGTGCCAGGTCTGGACGGGCCATCCAGGACTCCACCCAGCAGTGGAAGTTCCTGCAAGGGAAGCCAGAACAAAGGGGTCTCAGCCTCCCCCATTGCCCATTGGGCTCCAGGGAAGGGGCAAACACTGCCCCGGGGGTGGGCGGGGGTGGACCCACCAGATCATGTCCCTGGAGCGCCGGTCCTCCTCCCCGGTCTCGTTGAGGTAGCGGTCAATGACCAGGTTGCCGTTGGTGTCATGGGCTGAGTTGTAGTTGGTCACAACCCGACTGGGGACCCCCAGGCACCGCATGACTGTGGGAGCAGGGCAGGGTGAGGTGGCGCCCTGGGTTACGTGGATGTCATCCCACAGAGCCCCAGCTTTGCACAGATCCTGCCCTTCCCTTTCCCCCTCAGTGGGGTTTCCTGGGACAGGCGCTGGGATGAGTCAGTTCCCACAGCCATGCAGGACCCCATGTGGGCAGCAGCACCCTCCGGCCTCTGATTGCACCTCGCTGCTGCCTCGTGCTGCAAGCGGGGTCCCAGGGGCAGGGGGTGGTTGTAACACTCCAAAGGACGCTGCAGACCGCTGCGAGCCCAGCAAACGCACTTCACTTTCCTGCTGTTTCTGTCCCCCTAAAAGGACCTCGTGTGTCTGTGATGTTTAAATGCTCACACAGGAGTGCAGCCCCAGGAGTGCAGCGTTTTGCTTGGAGCAGAACTGTGCAGTGAGCGTGCAGGGCTCGGTGGAAGCAGCCCTGGGAATTTTCTTCCCTTTTGCCCCAGCCCGGCTGCCCCACGGCAGTGAAATCCCAATGTCTCGGAGGATTCATGACTATTGCAACTTGACCTTAAAGCCACTTCCCTTCCCCGCTCGAGCCTCCAGGCCTCCCCCTCCGCAGGCAGTGCTAATTGCAGAGCCAGAGCCCTTGTTATCGTGTTTTCCCTCCGTTTCCTGACAGCTCCGAATAACAGAGCTGAACTGCAAAGCATCGCTGCAGGCTGATGGCAACCAGCGCCTGCCGCAGTGCGGGGAGGGCAGGGGCTGGGGGGGACACGGTGCCCCCCTCCTGCGGGAAAGGGGAGATGTGAGACGTCTGCTCTCACCGGTACACGCCACGGCAGCGAACACCCAGCACTGGCCATACTTGACTGGCTGGCACCCGAAGTTGTTCCACCTCTTGAGAATATCCACGCTCCCAATCCAGGCCATCGGGCTCATCCCATCTTCATAATGGTTGTCCCAGCGCCCTGCCAGCACCCCCTGGTCCTCATCATTACAGTTTACCTGTGGCAGGACAAGAGGGGCTGTGGTGGATGGTGCTGGATGGGTGCTGGGCATGGAGGGGCAGGAGCCGACTGATGAGGAGGGAGCCGTGCCTCCCCCCAGCTCACACAAGCTGTCACCCCGTCCTGCAGCCCTGCAAGAGCTCGCTGGGATGCAGACAGCCACGGTACGAGAGCGTGCAGTGACGCATCCATCTGCAGCCGCCGGCATCCCGGCATGCTGAGGATGCAAAGGGGATAGAGCAGGTGGATGCAGGGGCCGGAACCGGGATGCACTGAGTGGGGATGGGTTTTACGGACACGTCCCCGTGCCTGGCAGTCTGGCTGTGACTGTCACCCGCAGCCGCCAGTGCGGAGCAGAGGCTGCTCCCAGCACGGTGTGTGCCCACTTCTGCTGATTCTCTCCTCTTAAAAGGCTTCACACACTATAGGATGTAAGAGCAAGGGGAGAGGCTGTGGCAGGACTCACCATGGCGCTCACCACCCTGCCGATATATGCGGGGTCGTTGCGGCGGGAGCAATCCTTGTTCTGGTCCCTCAGGAATTTGGGGTTTATGTCCAGCAGCTTGAGGCAGATGGATAAGATCTCATCCTCGAACTAGTGCAGAGCAGGGAGAAAAGGTGTGTGAGGTCCCCATGGTGATGGGGGCTCTCCCTTCTCTGTGGTGGTGGAGGCTCCACTGTGAAGCCCAAGGGCTGGGGCTGGATCCTGCTCCCTGCAGCCACCACACAGGAATCAGGCATGGCCCTGAGCTCCAGGAAAACCAATGACTTCCCATGGCCCTTCCCTGAACCGAGATGTGGATCCCATGGGCACCCCCGCTCTCAGCAGCACAGCTGGAGCTCTGGGAGGTGTCCGGCCCCCCCGGCACTGGGGCCCAGCAATGGAGGGCTGCAGTTGGGGCGCAGCTGCTGCCTCCTTGGCTCTTCCTTATCGGTGCAGTTGGCACCGCGCCGGGAGCGCGTTATCGGGAGCCGGCTCCTGGCACAGCTCTGATAGGAGCTGCAGGGACACTCCCGCGCTGCCCTCTCTGAACTCACTGCGTCCCCTCTTGGAAGCAAGATCTTGGTTTGTTTGTCCCATGGATGGGCTGAATCCTCCCAGGGCGCTGCCTTTGGGGTGCTCCAGCCCCCACGTCCTGCAGTGCCGGGGATGGTGCTGGGCTTGGCAAGGGGGGGTCCCATCCTGCTCACCTGGCCGAAGTTCCAGGGGGTGGAGGTGATGTAGTCACGGGTGCCCTGGTAGATGAGCCCCTGCTGGGACAGGACATACTCGCGGCGCTCGTCCTCATCCCGCAGGAAAACCGTGTCCTCTGTGGGGGAGCGAGAGATGGGGACAGGGCCCTGCGCAGGGGCCCCCCGCCCCAGGGACGTGCTGGGCAGTGACTGGGGATGGGGCTGCTGGGAAGTGAGGCAATAGGGGCTGGAAATGCTCCCGTCTGAAAACGCTTCTGGAGAATTTGAGTTCAGTTTGGTTTGAGCTGACAGGAAATTGTCAGCGGCCCTGCGGTTTCCTTTCCCATCCTTCAGCTTGCTGTCCTCACTTCTGTCTTAAGGAATCGCGTCTTTTCCCAGGAGGAGAAACCCCCCTGATGGGAGAAGTTAGCAATGGGAACCAGGAGCACTGTTTGGGATCTCAGCACGGCCGTTACTGCTGGGAAAACCCCATTTACTGGAAGTGCTTTCAGAACAAAGCCCAGAACGTGCATCCCAGCACCAGCCCTGGGCAAGAGAAGCTTCCTAAAGGCCCTTATCTCTGCGGAGCCAGCACAGAGCGTTTGGGATGCAGGAAACCGGCTGGGAGAGGTGGGAGCACCGGGCGGCTCCTCGGGGCACAGGAAGGATGTGGAGATGGAAACCCAGCTGGTTCTTGCCCAGGGCCGGTAAACCTGCAGCTCTGAGCTGCCTTTCTGTCAGGATACTCCCATTCCGCCGGGTCACTGACACTGGGGAACACCCAGTGCTGGCCCCTGAGCGCACAGTGGGGGCTCAACTTGGGGGTGCTGGGGCCAGGAAAAGTGGGGGCAATTAGGAGCAATTAGGGCAATTGGGGGCTTTTTGTCCACCCACCCACCCGGGAGCTGCTGGCGGGGGCTGCTCGGGGCTCAGCATCAGCACTGCAAAGGTGAGCTCGTGCAGGGCACTGGGGCTGCTTGGATGGGGAGCTGGGTGTTTGGGTGCTGGCAAAGGGGCTGCACGTGTCCTTGGATGGGGGATGCAGCTCAAGGCCCCTGACCTGCTGCAGGGACCATGTGGAGGTGGAAGCAAAGTGTGGGTTTCTGCTTGGACCCGAGCTCAGGGCAGGGCTCGGGGGTCTGCAGCAGTGGGAGGTGCATAGGGATGCTCATGTGGAAGCCTCCAACATCGGAGGTGATGCCTCACCTGGGTGCCAGGGGTTAAAGAGCAGCACAAAGTCCCCAAGGAGGTAGCTGGAACCCTGGTACCCGGTGGAGGCCTCCAGCGTCAGGCTGTAGCGGCCGACACGAGCACTAGTTGGGGAGCAGAGCGAGACTGAGAGGGAGTCCTCGTCCTGCTGCTGCATCACAGCGCTCCAGCCCGATTCCTCCGGGAAATCAGTCATGGCAAAGTGGGACCGTGTTCCCGACGTCTCGATGGGGCAGGGTCCTGCCAGGAAAGCACAATGTCAGCTCTCCTGGTGCTGCAGAGGCCCTGGGAGCCCTGCACCGTGTGTGCTGCACGAGGGGACCCACCCCACAAGCACCCCGTGCCCTCCACCCTGTGGGGGCTGCCCTGACGTGCTCTCTAGAAACCCAGGAACGTTTGCTGTTCGGTTTGTCAGGAACTGGGGCACGGGCAGCCTGGCCGTGGGAAGCTCTTGTGTGTCTCTTGCTGTTTGGGGAGGAGCAGGAGCAAGGGACTCGGCCCACGGGTGCTCCAGGGCCAGAGAGCACAGACCCTGGTGCTCCGAGGGGAGCCGCCAGGTCCCTGTGCCCGTGCATCCTGCTCCTGCCGCACCCCCCCGCCCCAAAACCCGAGCCCCCTCCGGGGGTTGCTC
>JAOEHY010027871.1:26760-68905 GCA_025447955.1 Psilopsiagon aurifrons | reverse complement strand
GGGGGGAGAAATATGGAGCAGGACCAAGATTCAGTCTTTGGTTTTATTTCTTTTCTTTACACCTCCTCGCAGTGATTTCAGTGCTGGTTGTTAGCCCCATCCAGGAGGTGGGCACAGACGTGCCTGTGGGCACGCACGCATGTACACACGAGCTCTCTCTTCTCCTTCCTGCTCGCATCCAACCCAGCCCATGTAGACGGCTCAGTCATCACCTTGTAAATAGCTTTTCCTTCATGGACTTGGCCAAGTGCATAATGCAGCGAGTGATACCCAGAGCTCCCTGGATTCGAGTTGCAGCTTTGCTGCTGACCCATTGGGGGAGTTTAGAACTGTTGCTTCATCCCTTAGATCCCAGTTCATCCTTTGGTTTGTTCTTTTGGGATCAGGAGTTGACTGGGACAGGGGCTGTGCCCAAATGCCCACCACAACCTGGTGTCAGTTAAACCCAGAGAGGGCCTGGATATTGGCCTGAAGGAATAAGAGGCGTGTATGCATATGTATATGTGTGTATATATATATATATATATATGCGCATGTATTTAACTATGGCCAAAGGGAATGGTTCCCCTTCTTTCCAGTCTCTAATAATTGGAAATATTCCATTAAATAAAATCTCTCCTTACAGCCGCTTCCCTGCCCTCTCCTAACACCCACTTAGGGCAAAAGAGAAACGCTTTTTCTCTTCCTGACCTTTTAAAAACTTTGCATCTTTAACCATCGGTGATTGTCTTTTAAAAAGTCACTTTGAAGGCTAAAATTGCATTGTTCCATTCCCAACATGTCGTAACGGGGCCATTTCAACACTGTCAAAGGGATTGCCTCACTTTATTTCCCCCAACCCAGAGTGTCTTTGACCTGTATGCCTCTTTCTAAACCTCTTATTCTCAACCATAAGCATGATTTTGCTGGACAACTGGCTTTGACCTAGTGACCAATCCTGCTCATAACTGCAGCCTGGTCTGTTGGGAGATCTCTAATTCATTTGGGATGGCCCAAACTGGCAGGGAGGAAGTGGCAGTTTTGGGACCTTTCCCCATTGAAGCTGCAGAGGTGACCAGGGGAGGCTGTTGGGCTTGGGCACATCCCCATGGCAGGTCCCACCACCCACTGCCCCATGCACATGCAGCTCTCTGTGCTCTGGTGGGTCGAACACCACCAGGAGCTAATGGAACCTCAGGCACAAACTGGGAGCCCTGCCCTGTGATGGGTGCAGGTCAGTGTGCTCAGGTACATGCTCGTAGCCTCGATTTATTATTAGATGTTTTTGCAAGCACTCAGCTTCCCCAGGTCAGCCAAGAACATATTCTCCTCCTGTACCACAGCTCGCCATTGGCTTGGCTCACCACAGGGCTTTCTCTCAAGACAAAAGCACTGGGATTTCTCCAAGCCTATGATGGTTTGGTTTTGTTCTGCTATCTCTTTGTTTTCTCGCTGTCCTTGCAAGGTGAGCTGCTCCAGCTGACATGACAGGTCTTTGGTCCTCTTCTCTTTCCCCCACCCGTTCTTCATGTGGAAACCCCAGCATCCCTCCCTGGGTGTCTGTGAGCTGCAGGAGCCCCTCTTGGCTGCCCTGAACCCTGTATGGTGAACGTGCTCGGAAATAGCTCCAGCAGCACCTTTCTTAAATCATGTGTATTGCTACACGCAGCCCCGATGTTCGCAGGGAGGCCACTGGAATGGCTGGGAGGGATTTACCAGGTCCAAATTCACTTGACAGAAAAACAAAATTCCAGCGTAATTTTAACCAGCTGTGGTGGGAGAGTGAAAGAGAGAGAGAGGAAGGAGCAGGAAAGCTCCGTGTGTGTGGGAAGCACAGGAGGGGAGGTGGGAGAGAGGTGCTGCTATGAATGGGCTGCTTCCAGGAGCGCTGCACAAAGAGGAGCCCTGGAGGCCACTGTGTCATGGGCTGATGGCTTTAGGGACTTGGTATCTGCCCTTGCCCTTGGTGCATTGCCCCTTCCCTGTCACGGGAGATGATGCTGGTGCCAATGAGGTCCCACTGGGGTTACTTCCTCCTGCTGCTGCTGGGCGTAGGGGGGGATGCACTTTCCATGCCATACTCCTATCATCTTCCATACTGCAGTATCGTGTACATGGTGTTAAAAAGATTGCCTAAAAATTCAGCTGATGTCTAAAAAGAGGAGAAAAAACGATGTTTAAAGAGAAAACAACTCTATGACTTCAATATCTACCTTTTATATTCTTTAAGACACCAGACTGAGGATAGTGTGTCCTCCAAAGACATATGGCAACCAACTACATTTAGTTTCAGTGTGATTTTAAGTTTAAATAATGTAAATATGTATTTTATAGTGTAATAACATGCTTTATACGTGTGCCTGTTGTGTGTATGTTGTAGGTACAATTGGAACAATGCAATTTTAAATCAAATGCAAGTCTAACTGTGAGAAGATGTGTTCATGGTTTCAAAAACTGAAGAATTTGCAAAGACAGATATTTTCCCAATAATCTGAAATGTTTCAAGATATTTTTATTATATTTTATTATGTTTTCCATCCCCTGTTTCCATTTTAGACTGCGGATAGCGAGTCAAACAGCTGATGATTCTGGGGGCTCCTCTTTGAACCCTATTGCTATGTATTAATCTTTCCAGATACATAAAACATGAGTACAGCTTCAGCCTCTCCAGCAAGCTGCTCATTGAACCCAAGGAGATCTCAGGCATACACAAAGCTGTGCCCGTGTCAAGATTTTGCAGGATCAGGGCTATGTGTTATGATGCATAAATGTTGGTAAAAATGGGTTCTTGTAGGACATAAATAGAGGAGAACATTCACACCATTTACAAGGAAAATCTGCAATGTTCTTGCTGGTGGAATCACCCAAATATACGGTATCCTGTGGGGAAGGACATCCTGCTCAGTTGAGAAGAAATTCCTTGAAGACAAATGAGCTGAGCACCTGAGCATCCTGGGGGTAATTTCCATGGAAGTATAACAAGTATTTTTGTTGTGTTTCGATTGACTTTTTGCAAAACAGCAGCACAGCATCATATCACTGTGGTTTGGTGAGGGCTTCTGTGCCCAGTGAACTTGATGCAGGCAAGAAACACCCATGTGGTGGGGTTGGGCTGGAGGCCTTGCAGCGAGGGAAGAAGGTTGGAGAAATCTGCTTAATCTGTGGTGTAAAAGAGGCTTTGGGGTCCTACAACATGTCAGGGTGGCTGAGATTCCTTGTTTCACCTGGTCTGTCCCCACAGGAGTGGTCACTGCTCCCCTAGTGCAGTTGCATGTGCCCATTTGCAAGTGTGGTAGTTGTATCATGTTATTGGAGCTTCTGAAGACCCCAGAAGACACTGCTTGTCCCACTGACTGTGTCTTCATGGTCTTCTTGACTATGGGCCTGCCTACTTTACCTCTCAAATTCTTTCCCCCTTGATACTAGAGTTTTGTGAGAGCAATTGCATGAGACTGGGTATTGCATCTTCTGGAGATGGACCCCATGTGCAGCCTGCAGATCAGCTCTGTCCAAGCCATAACCCTGGTGGAAACTTGATGAAAGTCAACTGGGTGAAAGAGAAACCCTGGTAGTTGAAGGCTAGGGTATGGTTAGACAACCTTCAGTGTTGGTATTACTCCCCATTTATGTATGTATATGCTGAGTGGGTTTGAAGACCGTTCAAAAGAGGGAGGAGTTTCAAGGAGCCTCATGCCTGCTGCAAATGTCATCCAGGTAAAAGTGGTACCTCCTCTTCCTGGGAGCCTAAAGGCTTCTCTTTCAATGTGGCTCGAGATTCCTGGGACATACCAGCAGTGGTGGGCGGCAGATTTCAGATGTCCTCTGGGCACACTTCCCACAACAGCTTTGCTGCCTCAGGTAGTGTCAAGCTGCCAGTTGTCTATTGCTTGTTCCCCTGGATCTCAGCACTCTCACTTCTCTTTGCAGTGTATTATGTGGTTTCTGTCAGAACAAATGGCCCGAATAGGCTTCATACAAGTCTTTTTTACCCCAGTATGCATGAGTGACTTTATTTCTATCTGCTTCTTCATGGCTGGGGAATTCATGAGTGAACGTGGGAGGCACAGGGAGGGCAGCTTTGTCATGTTTTACCTGCAGCAGCATCTGTTCATCTCAATCCTATTCAATACTCAACAGGATAAGAGCAGGGAGACAAGAAGTGGCAGCCAGTGCATCGGGATGTTGATTTCCCATTGCCTTCCAAGGTACCCCTTCCCTCTGGCTGTCCTGAGGACACTGACATCACCACTTCTGGAGATGCTGCTGACTTCAGTATGATTTAGTGTGAAACAACTGAGCTTAGATGTGTCCAAAAGGATCTGCCTTCCCCCAGGAACATGGAGGTGTTGACTCTCTCTGATCACTCACTCCTGGGCTCTCACCCATGGATAATTGCATTCTTCCACGGATTATCCTGAAGGCCAAGTTCTGCTGGAGCGGGAGGACGTGCAGGTGGGCAGTGGTCGGCTCTTCACCTCATGCTTCCTACAGCTGTTGCTGCAGCCCCTCTTCGGTTTTCTATCTAGGGAGGGTCAGTGTTAGGGAAAGGCAAACCTCGACTTAACTGTCCCTCCCTTCCCTGTCTGGTAGCAGCAGTGAAATCCATGATCCATTTCTGTTGGCACTGAGCTACCCTTGATGGCTTCTTGCAGCAACTCAGTACTTCAGCTCAGTCCAAGGGGTGATACGGAGCAAAGCACTTAGTACCTCAGCCCACAGTGATCTCTGGACTTGGAGGCTGGCTGCTGTGGTGACAGTCCCCCTCGAGATGCCTAAATCACTCAGACAGGGCCGCATCCTCTCTGGTCTCTTGACTTTCTCCCCATTGCCCTCCCCCATCCCATCTAGCTGCATGTTCTGTGCAAGATACCTACCACTCCCAGCCGGTAATGACTTCCACATGGGGCTGGACCTTGTGGACAAATCCCCTGTAACAATAGGAAATGTTCCTTGGTCTCTCGTTGTGTCTGTCTTTGGGAAGGAGGAGAAGGCGTTGACGACAAGCCGAAGAGCTCTAATATTCCTCCCGGACAGCTGATTAATTCCATCCTCTGCATCCGCTCTGGACCATCCTGCCCCGCCCCGCGCCTTCTGCTTTTTATTGTTCTCTCCACCTGGCTCCCTCTGGCAAGGAAACCGATGGGATTTCATGCCACGTGGAGCTCCAAATGGAAAACCTGGACAGTGAGACCCTCTGCTCCCCCCACGGTCCAGGCCCGGTGGCTCTTGCTGGAGGAGGAGAGGCTGCACCTTCCTCGCAGCCAAGACGGAGCGCTGGAATGGGGATGCAGCATTCCTCCCCAGCACGTCTGCTCCCGCCTGGGAAGGACGAGACCCTGCCTTTTCCCACTCCTTCCCCTGCCATCGGGATAGCTCCTCTCCTTGCAGATCTCTCTGCAGGCTCACTCTCACACTCGGACCTTCTTCCTGTATGTATGGCCGTGTTCCTGCTTAGCAATGGTCCAGGCTCCTGCAGGGATGTGCCCACCCTATCCCTGGAAACTGCCTGCCCATTGTGTGCTGCAAAGCCCACAGTGCTCGTTCATGTTGTTGATTCACTCTTAGCCTGACATAGGAAGGGCTTGCGGTGGCTCCCACACCCAGCTGTGGTCACACGTGCACTCAGGTTTGCACGCTCACTCGCACACATCCCCTCACTCTTCCACCGCAGTCTGGTTGTGTCTCATGTACTGGCCATTCCCTCGCCAGACTCACACTCCGGCCTCATTGCTCAGCTGTGATCCCTGGAAAAGGGGGGGAAAAATAGAGACAAGGGCATTTTGATTATTATTATGGAGTTGATTTATTAGAATCATTTTAAAACACAAAGCCATCTGTGTGCCTCTTCCCCATCCAAGATTTATAAAAGACGAAACCATCCATCTGACCCCCAGCTCTCCCTCCCTTCCTCTTCCCCCGCCTCATCCTCGCCTTCCATTCTCCTCTGTGGCTCTCTTGCCAAAACACTTGCCCATACTTAATTCTCCTCCCAGAGAGACAATGCTTTGCATTCTTGTATTGGAAGCCAAAAAAAAAGACAATTCTATTCTGTCTCTGCTCTGCAGCTTGGTCTGCTAAGTTGCTTTCCCAAGAGTCTCCGTTTAAAACCAAGATAGATAAAGGAAAAGACAAGGTGGTGCTGAAAGATGCTGGAACATCATCGCATGGGGGTAATATTTTCATTCACTCCACATATCAAACAGCCACTGGCAGGCTGTCCCCAGGCGGTCAGATGGGACTCGAGCCTGTTCCAAAGGGCTCACCTTTAGGGCGGAAAGACGCTTTTGGATTCCATCTCCCATCCTTCCTTTGCTCCCTTTTGAGGGCCTTGGCTCCAGCCCCAGTTTTCGAGGGTTGAGGTGTGCTGACAGATTCTCCGAGCAGGATGAGCCAGTGGCTGAAATCCAGAGCGGGAGAAGAGCCGAGGTCCAAGTTTCCTGGAATCATGTTGTGACAAGCAGGAAGAGGCGCAGCCCTCCTCTTCCTCACTGCTCCTCTTGATGCGGGTCCAGCCCCCCTGGGGTGCTGACATCAGAAGAGCTGTAATGATTTACACCTCTCGAGGATTTGGCCAAGTCTTTCCACCTCTCCATTCTTTCCAGATCTGTGATTCTTGAGGCATTTCTGTGGTCACCAGAAAACTAAACCAGCATCTCCAACTGGCACTTAAGGATTTAGACCTTATAATGCGGTTGCCCTTCTGATGAGGTTGGAAGGTAGGGAGCACATCCAGAGCTCTGGAGCTCTTCTCTTAGGGGAAAGAAGAGCTAAGGGGAGTATTAGCATGCTGTTTGTGTGAACTCAAAGCGATCAAATGAAGATTGGGATTACCTAGTGCACATTTGCCTTTTCTTATTTACACGTCAGGGAAGCATTTTGCTCAGTTTCAGCATATTCATTTGTAGCCAGTGTCCAGCATTCGAAGTAACAGTGATGGTGGGAGAAGGTCACAGATGATGGTGATGGCAATCCTGAACAGCAGTGTTTTGACTTTATGTGTGTGCATCAGGTACAAACCAAAACCTTTCTGGGTTTTGTAACTGTTCTTTTGAACTTCATCTTTCCATATAAATCTTATTTTTATGTTGTTCAAGATTCCCATCTGAGATCTGACATTTGTTATTTGATATTGGCAGAGGAGAACAAAACCTGTTAGCGAAGGCTCATGGGTTCAACAGGATCCTAGGGAATAAGAGCAGGGCTTGTGAAAAGACCTGAGGATTTAGTGTCACTGTCATCTGCTCGAGCTCTTGAATCTCTTTAGTGACCCCTTTCTGTCCACAGAATTGTGTGTCTTCAATTTCTCTGGTTCCAGGTGTATATTCATGGAAGTTGATGACTTATCCACTTCACTGTACACTAAATCACCCAAGTGCTGAGTCTCCTCCAGGACCATTTCACAATTCCCTTATGTTTGCGTAGAAAAGATAGGCATAACCTCATGCATTTATTTTGGAAAGAAGGAAAAAGGAGTTTTGCTTAGAGCACAGAACTGCTGTGGTTTGTGTGGCACCTCTTTGCACTCAGATCCCTCTCATTCCTCTTCAGGAAAAGTGTCTTGTAGAGGACAGACATTACTCAGCTGTCCTAAAATCTATCAGGAATATTAGAAAAGGGCCGGAAGTGATGGTCTTCTAGGCCTAGAGCCAAATAACCCTGCTTAAACCAGCCGTGACAATGGCCTGACCAGCAGCCTTCCAGGGCATCCACACCTGCACTGAGATTCCCAGCCATGAGAAAATGAACTTCCACTTTATGTATCCCAAAGTGAGTGAGGACAATGGACAGGCACATCTCATAGTCTCCTCTTCTCAGATCAGAGCACAAGGATCCCTGGTTGCTCCATAAATGCCGACTGAAGAAAGGGAGTTTCCAGCCCATGTTCCTGACACACTCAGCTTCTCCCTTTCGATTCCTCCTGACCGCGCCACTCATCTCCACTTCCCTTCCAGTGCTGCTGTATCATGGCTTAAACAGCTGCCCTGTCCCACCCTCCAGGCAGCTGCATCTCGGGGCTGCCTGGGGAGCACAGACCTCCAAAACCATCCCTCTGCCTAAGCACGGTGCTGCCCCTCAGCACTGAAGGTCATGGGCACAGGCTCATCACAGGGATGAGCAGGACCCTGCCAGGCCATCGCCCCATCTTCCTTCACACTTTGCAGTGTGGTGCAGAGATGCCTTTTTCCTTATTTTTTTTTTTTTTTTCCCATTTTTCTTCTTTTTTTTTTTTCCCCTTTTTTTTTTTTCTTTCCATTGGTTGTTTGGATTAAGGGGCCTTAAAGGGGCCAGACATTTCTTGTGTTCTCTCATACCCTATAAATAACCGGCACCTCTCCAGTGCTCCAACTCCACCCTTCAGTTGCAGATTCCACTGTCTAGCTGCCACCACGCCGCGTAGCCTTTCACACTCTTCCTTTCTATTTAATATGGAAATATTAGCAAAAGAAAACACTGTCACCAATTCTGCAAGAGGAGGAGAGGGGAAAAAAGAGAGAAAGAGGTGGGAGGCACAAGGGGAGGACACAACGAGCCAAAAAGAGTATCCGGAGGAATGTTCTTCTCCCTCCCAGGTTTACAGCAATGTCTTTCCATCTGTTTTGTTTTCCTTCTCCCTCAGCCTGAAAGGGCTGCAGCATTATCATGTAATGTTGCTTAATGTGACCAAAGACTTCGCAAGTCTCCTCATGGACCGCAAACATAGCCCAAATTCCACGGGAGCAATGCCTGCGGCGTCTCGTTAAAGCAGAGGACTTGCAGCCCTCTCTGTAGCCCATGAATGGTTGGTTGGGGTTTTGATTTTTCCTTTTCTTCTTTTCCCCTTTTTTGTCTATTCCAAGTGCATGCCACCACCCAGTCCGGGCAGGGGTTTTGTAACGCGCCGGCATATCTGGGAGGTATGCATGGAATCTTTCAAGTGCTTGGTCAAGTCCTCTGTGGTTTCCTTTGAGCAACTGCCCACCCTGCCAGCTCCCACCACCCCTTCCCAAGCCGCTGACATGCAACCAGTTGCGCCATTCATGCCACAGTTTCACATGACTGTTGTCTCCTCCAGGTTTCTTTCTGCTCCTTCCTCCTGGCACATTTCCTGATGAGGGTTGAGGGTCAGAGGGTAGTAGCTAAAGACTAAAACAATCTTGAAGACTATGGAGCAGGCAGAGATAAAGAAAAAGCTCTTACCTACCAAGTGTCCCAGTCTCCTCTAGGGAGTGAGATGTAAGCCTCACTTGGTGCTAGATGGTGTTAAGAGCTTGAGTGAGGGGAGTGGGATGCTCTAACTGAAAGTCTGACTTTACTGTACCTGAGATGTTACTCTATTGGTATTTTATAATGCCTTATGGTTTTTGTTCTCAGCAGCAATATGTGGGGCAGAGAAATCTTGTTAATCCCATTTGGAAAGGGTAGAATAGAAGCACACAGCCCTGGAGGTAAGGGTTGGCTTGAGAATTGCTGGTTGCCAGGGTTTCCAGTCCAGTTAGTACCCACTGGCCAGAGTGATAGGCTTTTAGCCTGTGGGTGCGAGCTCCAATGTACCAGTGTCCATGTGGCCCTGCAGGAGATGTATTGGGGGGTTGTATTGGCTACAGCTATGGTCAGAGTAGTTGAGTCTACATGGATGGAAAGGTAGACCTGTGAGAAGGCATCTTATGGGCCTCTTTCCTGAAGCTCAGCCCATGTTCACATTTCAGTTATGCCTCGTTGAACATGTGTATGGTAGAAGCCTGCCTATGAGGCTGGTTGTTTCCGTGATGATTAGCTGTATCCTTAGGCCTGGACACATCCTCACTGATAATAAGAAAACCCCAATGCACTAAAACAAGCAGAGTGAAGCTTATTCACATACAGGTTGCCAAGAAACTTCTCTATCACTTTGTGACTGGATTTTATTGTTTCCTTTTTTGTGTTTTTTCCTTTATAAGACCTGAATCCTGCCCCACAGCAGTCACTGATGTTCCCCAGTGCATTTCTGCAGGAGGTGGCTGAAGCCCTTTAGTTCAGGCCCTTCTTCATACAGTGAGATCTCTGTGTGCATGCATTCACCTGTGGAGTTCTTGCAGAGCCTCTTCAAGACCCAGCAGAGCATCATCTGCAGCCCCTGCATTGCCCTCTGACCTTCCTACACTACTGTTGCATTAGTGCTTAATGCACATGTTGGCTTTCCCTTGGGCTGCAGCAGGCATCAGGCACTTGGGAAGCATTAAGTGATGCTTTGCAGTTCTTAAATAAGTAGTAACAAAGCTATGGGCTGCCTTTTGGCTGGGGCACACTCAGGCACCCTTCAGGAGGGATGTGTGCATGGTGTGGTCCAGTGCAGGAGCTGGGAAGGGCTGAAGCATCTCAGCGAGCTCAGGAAAAGCCAAAGGATCCCTCTGTGGAGTGTCTGCACACTGAGCACTGTTGGCTTGGCAATGCTGCCAGTTGGAAAGAAATCTCTACAGGGACAACTAAACCATGTCATTAGTGCAGTGACCCCCTCATGCCAAATGCTGAGTCCCTGCTCTGAACATTGGGGTTTCATAACTAAAGTTGTAAGTTAGTTTTGGGGTTTTTTTTTGACTTTTTTTTTCTTAACATGAGGAAAAGTGTATTTTTCCCTGAGCTGCTTTGTTGGAATTGGCTGGAGTTGTTTTATCTGGAACTTTCCAAACAAAATTCAGCCCCAGGCAGATACCCAGTGTGGAAAATTTCAACCCAAACAGTTGAAGTTTGGCAGTGGTGTAGGAACTGAGCGTATGGAAAGTGCCTCAGTGTGCTGAGGCCATGCTACCTGCTCTACTTGCAGGGATAGAGTAAGGGATGGAGATGTCTGTACTGGGTTATGGGAGTCTGGATGCTAACCATCAAATCACTGTTCTGGTGGGACCTTGCCCAGTCACCTTCACAGAGATGCTACGTTGGGATGAGCAGGGGGAGCTGGATCACCAGTATCAGGTCAGTGCTGGTGGGGTCAGGATGCTCTTTGGGAAGATGGGAAACTGGAGTGAAGAGAGGAATCCTCTCTGCTTCTGGTCCCTTTTAGCAAACCGAGGGTGACACCAGCTGCTGGCCAGTGGTATTAACCCTTCAGAGCTCACATCAGATATCCCACTTGCACTCAGTTGTACCTATCTGCTAAGCTGACAATAGGCTTCCAGCATAGGCACCAGGCTGCCCAAAAGGTGAGTAGTTGCTTTATGTTCCCTCTGTGGCATCAGTATCAAACAGAGCCGTGGTTTCTGGTTGCACGTGAGTGCTGGGGAGGCGTGCTTCTGTGTGAGCTGCTTCCCAAAAACCCTGTGACTTTCTACCTCTGTGAGTCCCAAAGCTTCTCTCACTCCACTGTTTCTGTTCAGAAAAGAGTTTGTGAGCGTGGGGTTGTTCTGTTGTGTTTTTAGTGAAGCCTTCAGCCTCTTTAAGAACGTGGCTAATCCTGTAAGTGCCTGTCTGGATTTCTCAGTGGGGCATATTATGTTGGGTATCTATTTCCCCCAGGTCACTTGTGGAAGGGAGAGGGGCTCTACTTCCCCCTCTGCCTCCCCTCTCGATGCCCCTGTCTCAAAACCTTCAAACATAACCTGGAACCAAGTGCCAAGCCAAGCCTCCAGCTTTTCCATTCTCTCCTCCAAGTCCTCACACAGATGAACACCAGCCCCATCACCTCTCTGGTGGCCACCAGGCATCCATCACCAGCCCCATGGGGATGGCCACACGCACAGAGTAATGTGCTGCTACCAGGCAACCTGAGTGATGACTTCTCTTAATTAAGCTGGCTTTCCTTCCCTTTCCTTCTTTCTTTCTTTCTGTCCCCAAAATGTGGCAGCAAGCAGCAGCCGTGTGGCACAGGCCGAGTGACATCACCTCTGTTCCTTTGGGATGATGCTTTATGCTCCAGCTGAAGTGCTTAGGGCCAATTTTCATTAAAAGTGGTTTTCGAGAACGGGTAAGTAATAATTTGCTAAATCAGGCCCTGAACTGCTCAGTTGAACAAATTATGCCTTGATGGTTTTTTTTTTCTGAAGAATATGTGTAAAAGGAAACACAGTTTAATGAAAAAATAGCCAGGTTGGATGTTAATTCCAGCTCGGTGTCACCACCATCTTTGTGTGATTGGTTAGTCATGGCCTTCTTTACATGTTAATTAAGCTGATGTGTCAGTAAGTGTTAGAAGTGCAAACTTGGGTAGCGTTTGAGTTGGTTTTTGTGCTTTTGCAACATTTGTTTAGTTTTCATTCAATGCATAAAATATGAAGGGAACAAACAGCTCAGGCACATTGTATCGTGTAATGAGACGAGTCACCAGATGTTAATTAATATATGAATATCATTTCTATTTCCAATCGTCTGGCTGTGGTTTGAGCAAACCTATGTCCCCCAGCTGTTGCTACATGAGACAGAGCAAAAACAGAGCTAGAGTTCAGCTGCTCTATTCCCAGAGCACGGACTCTTACCCCAGCTGAAAGAGGAGATGCTTTTAGGATGTGCTGTCTCCAGACGTGACACGGAAGCGTAACGTTCTCCTTCTGTCCAGTGGAGGGCAACAGGGGATATGCTCACAGCCCTTCCTCTGGTTTTTGGAGGCAGCAGTGCTGGGGCTTTGAAGCCCTGCAGAAACTCATCCAGGTCTTTCCTCCTGGACATCGCAGACCAGTGGGATTTCTGCTTCAAGCAGTGATTAGTTATACACCAGCTTTGTGGTTCTTGGAGGAGTCCCAGGAGATACTCAGAATTCAACTGGATGAAGCCCTGAGCAACCATGCCCTGGCCTTGCTTTGAGGAGGATGGACTGGAGATTTTTTGAGCTTCTCTGATGGTGAGGCAGGTAGCTGGCCACCATATTCAGCCTTTCGCTATCAAAAGAATCATCGAGTCATAGAACAGTCAGGACTGGAAAGGACCTTGAGATCATCCAGTTCCAACCGCACTGCCATGGGCAGGATTTGATTATTCTGTATTTCAACTGGAGGACCCTTTCTGAGCTGATCCAAGAATCTCCTTTCCTTTCTTCCAGCTCTCATCCAATGGCAACATGTAGCTGTGCTGTGACCCGCCAGTGCATCCTGGCATTTCTCCTCCTCCTCCTTTGTTTCTCTCTGCAGGGGTTCGTGCTAACAAAAGCACTATTTTAATGTCCATCTTTAACTTACTTTGCATTTTTAAATATTAAAATTCCTTCTGCTTGTATTACTATAGCCCTCAAGATCATGACTGAGCCTCTGATCTCTTGTGCACTTATAATGCATTCCATTTCATTCAGCGCTTAAATCATCACTGTATTTTGAGTGAGAAAAAAGATGAATTACAAGCCTCATCATTGAAGAACCTTGTTAGTTATAACTCAGTTCTCATCGCCATCTTTTCAGCACAGCCTGTGTTCATTTGTCCATTACTCAGTTCCTTACCTTCTCTATAATTCTTCTGCTAATTTCCACCTTTTCAAGCTTACTTAATAACTGCCCATGTCATGTTGTGGTGCCTCTTGATACCCAGATAAATGAGATTGTACCACGCTTGTTGTGTCTAGGGAATGAACTGTCTCATTGAAGAAACACATCAGGTTCATCTCACACAATTTGCTAAACCTGGGCTTGCAGTTTATTCTCTTTGTCTCCATGTCATTAAGGATTCCTTCCTTTAAAAGAAAAGGAAAAAGAGGGCTGTAGGATGAGATCATTTTCTTTCTCCAAGCTACACCTGTGCACTGAATATCAGCAAGGAAGGCTGAGCTTTTTAACCTCCTTGACCCATCGCATGGTCCACAGATGCATCGATTTTCTCAAGACATCCCATCTTCTGCAAAGACACGAGCCCGTGACTTGCTCTAAATTGCTTCTGAACTCCCTGACACTCTGTCTTTGTCTCTGTTTTCCCTCCTCTCCTCCCTCCCCGCCAGTAGCTGGCAGGAGGAGAATAACAGTGGAATCTCCCACATTGCTGTGGTCTGAGCAGGTTTCTCTCACATTATGGCTAAATAAATATTAATAAGAAATATGGAATAAGAGCTCATTGACAAATTCGGCAAATATTTGCCTCTGCCTCCCCTTTCCAGCCACCTGGCTCCCGCAGGAAAGTTTTGCCCTTTCCCAGACCAGAGCATTCAGGAAATAAACACTCGCTTTATTTTCTTGGAGGAGGAGGAAAATGAAAATAGCATTTGGGGCCTGAAACCCACATCTTGCATTTAGTGTGGCCAGAAGCAGCTTCAAACCCACTAGCTTGAGTGACGGCTTTTGTCCGTGACTTCAAGTGACAGGTTAGCACAGAGCTGGTCAGAGTGGGCTTGAATGATGCTCCTGATTTCACCTTGATGACCTGGAGTGCTTTGCTGCACCTTTGGAGGGACAGCGTATCAAAATAAGCTCCCAGAAAAAAAGCGATTGAGTCTTTCAGGCAACCTTTGCACTTGAAAAATTGAAATCTTGGTTTTAACAGGAACATCAGGCAGAAGGAATAAAGAGAGAAGAGCGGGTGGTCATGGCTCTCGCTCCCCTAGGGACGTGGTTCAAGTAGCTGTAGCCATGGTTGCTAGCAGAGACCTGGACCATGATCTTTAGAGACAAACTCCCACTTGGGAGGTGGCTTTAGTGCAAGGCTGCTTAAGGGCTTAAAGGATGCAGGGTAACCCTTACTTTAAAGAGTGACTTCAAGGATCAGCTCATTTCTGCTTTGGGATTTGGCTTCCTGACAGCTTGAGCAGAGGCTGTACTGGAGGGCAAGAAGATAAAGTTGAGAAGACTTAGACCAAGCGGTTGTGTTGTTGCAGCGTAGGTTTCCAGTTGACCCTAGTCTTTTGATGGGGGCTACATTTGTTCCCACTTTTTCTTTGGTTTTCTTTGGAAATGATCTCTTGGTGTGATCTTGCAGAGGTATAGCAAAACTGGTACTTCAGTTACAGTTATTCTCTATGGCAGAAGTATGGGACTATATGAGATGCTGTGTTTAATTGCAAGCTGCTGCATGAAAACCCAAAGCACAAATGCTTAAGAGAAGCCACCTTCTTCAGAGCAATCGTAGAGGCAATTCCTTAGTCAGTAGTTGTAAAGTTCTCCTACCTTCAGGTTACAGCCCAGTTCAAAGCCGTTGGCAGTTCAAAATGTTTAGAAGGTTCCCCCTGTGCAGAGATTGGGAGTGTTGTTGCTATGGTTTTGGTCTGATGTGCACAGCATTCACCCTGGGGATGCTTGGGAGTACCACGAAGAAATGGTAAGGTAGACCTTCTTGTGGACTGTTGGAGTGTGCTGTTGTTCGCAAGCTCTTTGTGCCAGGCAGTGTATTTTTCCTGCATGAAATTAGCTGATCATTAACTACTGTTCAAAAGGACTCCATCTCCCCTGCCCGTACTGGGTTAAAGGCTGAAGAAGCAGAGAGACCTGAGGCACAGCCCAGGTCTAACTGGATGAATCGGTCAGCTCTGCCTCCAGGGAGGTAAAGTCAGGTTGTGGTGGCTTGTCCTCAAACATCTGGAGTGACAATTGAGGTTCAGGTAGCTCTTTGGCCTTCATGCCATCCACGACACCTCATGACTGGTCTCCATCCATGGTCACAAGCAAAGGTGAAGGACATGGTTTCAGTGCAAAGAAGGAACTATCTCTCCTGCAGCTCAATGCTGAGGTTGGCATAGGACGACATCAGGGCTGACCCTAACCAACGTCCACATGGAGAAGTGTGATGCAAGGGCTGCCTTCCTTCAGAGCAACCACTGGTGGTGTTCACACCATGGGCCACTTTCATCCCAGTTCCTTCCTTCAGGTTTCCTCTAATCATTGCCAGCATAAAGCTGCCTTTCAGACAGACACATCCGTGCTCCCACAGCTCCTCCAGCCCAGCCACGAGGCTTTGCTCCAAGTCCTGGGATACCACGTGGTGGCGTTCCTTAGTTCTCCCAGGATGGAGCAGTGGATCCCGCTGTTCCCTTAACGAGACTGACTAATTATTTATTACAAAGGAGGTTGCAGGAATCTGGAGTGGAAACTACTCCTCAGGCCAGCAAACTCACACCTAAGCATGCCAGGCTGCTCCCATAGCACAGCACATGCCGGAGCAATCAGTGGGAGGCTCACAGGAGTGGGACCAAGGCTGTTTTATGCATGTGTGTGTGAGTGGGGGTGTGTGTATAAATATATATATATATATACACATATATAAAAAGTGTGTGTGTGTATTTTACTATGTTAAGCTATAAACTGTATGGGTTAGGTATGAATTAGAACCTTATAAAATGTGTTTACTCATTCTGTGTAACTCAAAGCGGGGATTAAACAGTAGGAAAAACTGACCAGGAGAATTTTCCAAAGAGAAAAAAATTTACAGCTCTCATTGTGAACATCAGAGGGAGGGGTTTGGGGTTTTTTGGGATTTTTTTTTTTGTATCTAGGATTTTTTTCAGAGCAAGTTTTTTGTGTTTGAATTCTTATGGTTATTAGATAAAAGCAAGGGGAAGATGAGGAGGAAGGATGAATGGAGGAATAGCAGGAGAGCTTTCTGGCAGGCAGGATTCTCCCCAGGCACCTGATCCCCATTCTACTCTCCATCTCTTCTGACAATGCACTTTCTGTGCCAGTGGCATCCTGGAGGGCCTCCTCATGGCATGCTGTGCTCTTGAGCAGGTCCTGCTTTTCTCATCTTGAAGGCATCCTTTATAGGGAAAACAGTCCCCTAATGCTGCTGAATTGAAAGGGAATGGGCAAAGGAAAGGAGCAGTGGAAGCAGAGGCAGCAGAAAATAGTCTTCACTGAGCATCTAAGGCAGGGGAAGAAGAGAAGGAGGAGCAGGAGATGGGGATGGATTGAGGTCTTAGAGACTGTTTGCCCTCCTTCTCATAAAGAAAGTCTGGCCAAAGCCCCAAGGGAATAATCTCACCACTATTAAGTGACTTATCCAGGGTCAATTCCGCTTCAGTGGTGTTCAATGAACACCAAGGTACATGCAACCCAGAATCTTTTTGTTGCTTAGTTCTTCCCCTTCTTTCTTTTCACCCTGTCTTTTGAGTCTCTTCTACCTTCTTGTTCTTGCTGCCTTGGTGAATCATCTCTGCCTTCAGGACCAGTGACCCTTGTGCAGTTAGCAGAGCCTGACTCACTCTTCTCTGCATGTTATTTCCAGCCTTAGGAAGGTTGGGGCTTGGTTCTTGGGGCTGGGGTTGGTTTGGGTTCATTGAGGTTTTTTTTTTTCCACTTCACTTTATGAACGTTTTCCAGGGGACTGGGGAAGGGAGGCTAGAAAAGAGACCTGAGAGGGTTCATTGTTTGGGTAATTTTCCCTACTGCTAAATGTCAACATCCTACGCCTGATGCTTGGAGAGTAGCAGGACTTCTATTTCAAGCTTTGCAAGGGATGGGAGAGACTCACCTTATCTCTCTAACATGGCCCAAAGCGATGTTTGGGTTCTATTTAGGGATTTGAAGAAAAGAGGGAATTGATAAACTTGCCGTATGAACTCCGGGTTGGCTACCTGGCACTGGCTTCGCTCGTCAGCACGGATTCTGGAGCAGCCCTGGAATCCATTTACCACTTGGCTTAATCCCGCTCTGCTCATTCTGGGAATCTGTCTTTTGTCGTCTGAGTGGTCAGATGTTGCACAGTTGCTGGTGATGACGTGTCTCCAGCTAGAGTGATCGGTGATCTTGGGGATGGGAAGTGTGCCGAGATACTTTGCTTTGCCAAGGATATCATCCAGGACTTTGCTGTTCCCACCAGAGAGGGCCTTTGGTGAGATGGCTTCCCAGGGGACATCATCCGTGGGAGCTGCCCTGGCTACTAACAACTCTCCTTTCTTATGGATGTCAGGATTGATTTATCTTGGTTTCTGAGAAGCATGACTTAAAATTCAGGCGTTCCTTCTGTGCCAGCATCCTGCTGTGCACTTACGGCAGGTATCCTCACTGCCTGGAGTTTGCTTACGTGCGAAAAAGGGTTAATAGTCTTTCAGAGATGAAAGCCAGGTATTAATGGTTGGAGATCTGGGCTGGGGCTCTGGGTTATAGCCTCAAATTTGCCTTTTGCTGTCTTGAAAAAGTAATTTCCTTTCTTTGTGTCCCTGCTCCTTTGCCTGTTGCCTCTCCTGAGGCTGCAGCCTTCTGCGATGCAGGTGTGATGGAGCTCACAAATGCTGCCACGTTGTCAGAGGTATTAATGGCCTTTGTGAAGTGCACTGAAGTCTCTGGGTGTCAGCGCCTTGTTAACACGTGTTTTGTCCTCAAGGAAACAGAATCAGCTCAGTTTAAGAAATCAGGGATTGTACTCTATCCTTGCGAGCAGAGGGACTGTGTGGTGGTGCGGGAGATCCCATCTCGCCTTGTAGTTTTAGTGGGAAAAATGGGGTGATTGCTGATATGATGATGGATGCTGAAGTAGTCTCCTCATGACCAAGAGATTCCCAGCTCTTTCTCCTCTTCACTGGCTTGTGTCTTCTCATAAATCAAAACCGTGAAGAAAAATGTTAACTTCATTATGGAGAAATCAATAAGTGAATGATTCATTAGCTGTGTGGAGAAAGCTGTTGTGAAAATACTTTAGTAACCCAGGTAATTCCTCGTTCAAGAACTGATGTCAGCCCTTGCATATGTTAATCCTGACCGAGTGGGTGTTTTTTAGCTTCTGAGTTTGTTCAGATAATTGCTTATTTTCTGTTTTATCCTGATATCACATTTGGCTTCTCTTGTGATACCTGCTTGGATGAATGGGGAGTTATGAAAAGAGGTACAGTGAAATGACCTGCTCTCTAGTCTGAATCCAAGGTAACTGAACATATCTACACAAATATTTAGAACTCGCTGTGTTTGCACAAGTTTTAACCTTGGTCCTGCAAGCATGTACATTAGTTTATCTGGCACACAAGTGTAATGGAACAGCTCACATGAATAAAGCTAAACATGTGTAAATGTTTGCAAGATACGGGTCAATAATTCTTTGGAAATCATAGCAAACCAACTCTCCATTTTCTTTTGCAGTGGTATTCTCCTCTCCCTCTTAGACAAGTGGTCTGAAATATCTGTAATAATCATTATGGTGTGGTTGTTCCAGATAGCTCACAGCCAGGATGCAGAAACTCAGCTAGTGTAAATTGTTATTGTTCCATTGACTTCAAGGGAGCTACAGGAGATTTTATGAACTGAGGATCTGCCCCCACATTCTCAAATGTCCAAAACTGCATATTAGGGCCAAATAAGAGGTCTGCTTCCATGTGGATGCCTCCATCAGGACCAATTTTTGTAAGTGTTCGTTGGCTGCAGATTTGGCTGCAGTTGTGTGTGCTGAGCCCTTTGGAATATACTGGTCCAAAGTCTTATCGCTAATTCATCAGCATCTACACGTATTACCTCTATTTAAAAGAAATGGGGCCAACCAAAGCTGATTGACACTACAGGTAGTGATTTGCCTCACTTTCCAACACTGAGACATCAGGTGTAAGAAGGGATCGGGAGCAGAGTAAGGCAATAGTGGCAATATAGAAGAAATTGGCTGATCTAGAAGTCCAAAAATCCCACTTTCCTAGTAAGTGCAATGAGAAATGAAGCACACACCAACTGATGGCTTTTCAGCAAAGCTTTACATTAATTTGCTTTGACAAATTACCCAAGCTAATTATGGGTTTAGTGATTAATTGTGTGCTGACTTTCTTTCTAGGAAATGTGCTTTCCTCCTCCTGCTAGCCTGGTATTTGCATGCGTGTTGTAGGGCTTGAGCTCCAGTGGGTGCAAGTCAGCCAGTGGGGTTCTGTGGGGCATTAAACTTCTGCAGTATTTGGTCATAAAGAGCTGAAAATAAAGGTAGGAGACTGCTCAGTAGAGCTGGAAATGAAAGATCTGACCCTCCTTTCTTCATAGACCATCATATATTAGGCAGTTTAGGAGGTTTGTGTAGGTGCAGCACCAGGTCCCACTTGGAGTGGTCAGAATCACCTTGCTATTGACCTTTCCTTTGGAAGGATCCTGGGATTTCCACTTCAAGTGTAGTCATCTTAATACCAGCAGAAGATAGAACCTTTTTATTACTCTCAACTGGTAGAGTCCAGGTCCTTGGTCCCATCTTTGCATCCAAAATCTGGGAGTCATTTTCAGACACTAGCTTGTTCCTGAGGAACCACAGGATTCCAGTGGCTTTGTGCATTTAAGGAGAAAGAGGTTATGGCGCAGGTTTTGTTGCTCTGTCTGAAGTATCTGAAACATCAGTTTATGCTGTTGAAGAGCAGCTATGGGGCTGGTGGGGTTCCTGGTGAACATAAAGCTCTGTGCAGTCCCTGAATCTGCTGCAGACTGCTGGTTATGAACCTTGGGAACCACCAAGTGTTCTGGACTATTGGTCCATTGTTTAGAAACCTCTAATTTAGAAGAAGCTAAAACTGAAAGGAAAGTAAGAAATGGGGTTAGGAACTTAGATCTGCAGTGATGAGAGTGAGAATTGGATCTGTGGTGTTGGACAAGATCTTCTGCCAGATGCAAAGTATCTGAGGACAAAGCTGATGTCTTTGTTTTGTGTCTGCACAACTCCCAGAGCAAATGGGTTCCCACTTCGCCTTGAAATCGAGTAACTACTTTAACATGATGCAGAGCCCGAAACAAACTCCCAGGGAATAGATAAATTCACTTGGATTCTTCACCATGCTAATGTGAATACGTGGCTTCGAGATTGGAACTGGCTTATGCCTGGATGACTCCAAGCATAGCAGAGTCAGCTTGTGTCTGGCTGTGGTTGACCCTTAGCAACCCAGTGAACCTTGAGAAATACTGGAGAGCTGTTAGCACAGAATGAAATGCATTAATTCTCGCTCTCCTCCAGCAGTGTACAGCCTTGGGGGAGATGGAGGAGGTGGTGCATTTTTACATGAGTTGAAGCAGTTTTTCTGAGGTCTTGGATATTGACCGTGAAAGAACTGTGATAAGCAGTCTGCAGAGAGCTCAGGTGAAGGTGCAGTGAGTCCAGTTGATGAGCCTGAAAGCAGAATATGCTCGTGATTACCCTTGTGCATCATGTTTTCAGAACGTTGCAGCTCATCCAAATGAAGACAATTTCCTTCTGTCCAACTGGCTGCTCTTGATAAGAACAGTGTAAGACAGCCCATCCTTCAGTTCCATGTGGTCGCTCTGTACAGAGCAAGCTCTAGCTCTGGAGAGCACCAACGAAGCCATTTGAGGGACTTTTGTGGCACTGGAATGCAGCTTTTGCTCTTAGCTCAGCTAAAGCATTGCTCCTTACATTTAGTCATCTACAAATGCAATCTTCCAGAAGAACTTAGGAGACCAGAGGAGGGCTGTTCATCATCAGTAATGTGTCTAGTAGTGTATAGATATAGGAAGTTAGTGCCCAAAAAATCGTAAGTTGGGCAAGGTGAAGTCATTCAGAGAAGTTCTGCCATTTGCACCTTTGTACGAGTTGGCAAGTGAGGCACGAACTGTGCCTGGAGCTGCGCAGCATCATCACTGGCTTTTCTGTTTCAGCCTGTGCCCAGCCAAAGGGATTCCTCATGGATGTGTCTTAGGGAAAAGAAATTAGCCCAGAGGCTGCAGGTTTTATGAGCAGCCTCACGGGGCTTCAGCTCCCATCTAACACAAGAGGGTGGCGTGCATGGATGCTCCCAGAATGTGGGCAGAAGGTTTTTTTTAGTAGTAAGTAGGTCTTTTTATTTCTTTCAGAATCTGGCAAGCCATGTAGGGAAGGAGGTTTTGACATCCTTCCACCAGGATCTGCAGGGACGGTTTGCTGTTAATGATCTAGGCAGCAAGACAGACCATCTGCTGATGTAAATCGGAACAGCTCTGTCGCCTAAAGTTATGTTGCACTAATTTAACTCAGCCCGTCATCTCCAAGACAAACCACCTTTCACTGCTTTCCCCCATCAAGCGCCAGCTCCGAAGCACATTAAAACCAGGAACAACCTTCTTGCGGAGGATCCACCCCGCAAGCCTGTGCTCCCCATCCAAAAACCCAGCCCAAGCCTTCCTCTGAACCTCTTCTCCTTGGAGGGAGAGCCCTGGAGGAAGAGGAGGGTGGGATGAGGGCCCCAAAAAGGTGATAGTCATGGCAGGCTGGGCATGCCATTTGTTTCCTCATTTCAGGAACCAATCCTGGCAAGAGAAAGTGGAGTAAGGTCTCTTTTTCCATCTGCTTCACTGGCATTGCTCTGGAGGTCATTGCTGGGGACGGAGGTCCTCGTTGGGCCCCATCGGCCTTCCCTGGGCTCCCTCATTTATGCCCACTTGGGCCTCTGACATTCTACTCTGTTTTTCTTTCCTTGAAAATGGATCGAGAATTGGGCGCCGCTGCGCAGGAACGCGCCTGTTCCCCATTACAGCTCCACCGGGGCTGTAACACGATCATGCCTGCTCCATACCCACACAGATATTTATTTATCCATACAGACTTTCTCCTTGTTTTCATTAAGTTAGGCAGAAAAGGTTAATCTTTCTCCTGCTAAAACTTCAAAACCAATCAAGCTAAATAAAATATGATTTCTTTCATTTCTTTTTTTAAAGGACACTCTCTCTCTCTGAATTTTTCCCCCCTTTAAGTAGCAGAATGAGGTCACAGACAGAGATGCCACGAGAGTAAATTGAAAACAGGTTGAAAAAAAGCAAAAGGGAGAAAGACGGGAGAGAAAGCCACAGTCAGAAGAAAGTGACTGGTAGCGTTGCAGGGTTGGTTTCACCCAGCATAGTAAAGAAGATGTCAAGACAGAGACATTAGTGCCTTCCTACTTTCCCTTTTCTGCTCTTTCTAGGAACCTTGAAGGTGAATTGCAGCAGGGAGATCTCTCATCTTCATTTCCGCTTTAGTTTGCACTGAGTTATGTCTGTGCTGCTCAGCACGGGGACGCGGGCTGAAGGTGTGGGAATGCTTGTAGAGGGGCTTCCTTTTGCTGCTCTAATTTCCTGGAGGCTCCTGGCCTTGGTCTCTGGTTTAGTCTATAACTCCTGTTGTCTTCAGTGGGGTCGTTGATGGTTAACTCATCCTGCCCGTTGGCCACAGTGGAAGGACTGAGGCAGACTAAGACTGTTGGATGCTGCAAGGAAGTGGTCTGAGCCTGATCCCACTCATTATTATTCCTCAGTCCCCATTCCTGACCATCTGAACCTCCTGCCACAAGATATATGTTCACTCAGGAGCAGATTAACAGCTCAACCTTGCAGGCAGGCAGCTGAGTAAGGGATGACTTTCTCCAGACCAGGCATCGAGTTGAGTTCCCAGATTGGTATCTGAGAGCCATCACTGGAGGATGGACCTATATACCTCACTGTGCCATTCATAAAATGGGATCAGCCTCCCCTCCACCCCCCTGCAATCTGTGCAGTTATTTTCCTCTGGTTTAGGGCAAGCTCTGACCCGCACAGCACCAGCATCAGAGTAAGATACATGTTTACAAAAACAAAGAGGATGTTTGCCGAACTCCACCGCGTGTGTGCAGAAGAGGATGAGGCAGTACACTTAATTGCACTAAAGACAGAAGGAAAATGCTACCTGGAGGGAGCTGCGTCTTCATCATCCTCAGTAGTAGAGCAGAGATTGATTTTCAGAAGCTACCTGGGGAATTGAATGGTTTGGGGCAGAGCAGCCCCGTGAAGGCAGTGGTATGGAAAGGTGCTTGCAGAGATTTGATGTGCAGGTGGGAGAATCAGCATCCCACTGCTGAGCATGGTTGCTCCATTACCTGTAACCAGTGTAGAGCAAGTAGCATCTTTTGCTCTGTGCACAGCACTTACCACAGTGATGCTTGAGCTCTGGTCTGTATTTTTCACTACTGAGAAGTGAACACAGGTGAGGGATCCTCACAGGAGCTGGTCATTTTTCCTTGATATCTGTAACAGCTTATAGCTTTACTTAGTGGGACATCAATTATTTATTACTATTAATGAAGGACACAGATGGCTGGCTAGTCAATAAAATATCTTTTACTCCACAGAGATGATCTATTTAGCTATCGTTTACTCTGCAGAGAACCTTTGTTCTTTCAGAAATTTAATAACACAAGCAAAGATACCAATCTACAAGGTTTGTGCTTCGCTGCTGCTTGGGGAGGCTGAAATCCTTCTTTATATTTGCTGGCGGGCTGTGTGCGAACACAAGTCCAGATGGGAAAGAGAAGCCCCTTTGCTTTCCACCACTTATCCATATAATCCCCTTTATAAAGTGATCAGACTCCTTAAAAGTTAGTTATTTGCCCTTCTCAGGAGCAGCCTGTTTAGTCATATCCAATTTACTTTCTCTTGCCATTACTGCCCATTAGCCTAAATATTTCTTTTCCGAGTGTCTGCCCTGTAGGTGTATTAACAGTTATGTATCTCCACTTGGTCATTTTATGTCTCTGCTTGCATAGTAAACTTGTCCTTTTTGTTATTTCCTTGTGAAGCCTTCTCTCCGGCTTTCCCCATGCCTTGTTCTTAAGCACAGATGAGCAATGTTGCATACTGAACTCTCACCATGGCCTTGTGCAGTTGGGTTCATCTATTGCTACATCCCAAGACCACTTTTCCTTGATAGGACAATGTTAGCGCTCCATTATCCTCTTATAATGCCAGCAAAAGCACTTGTTGCCTTAGGGACATTCCAGTGGCTAGGTTCCACTCTATATCTGGGGAATAACTTGTTTTCTGGCCCTGGAGAAGGCTTAGGAAGTTTCTCTCAGAGCATCATGCACTGAACAACAGCCTCTGAGTTCTTTGCAAGGTGCACAAACGAAGTTGCTATGTTCTCTGCTTCACTCAGGGGAGAGCACAGCAAAGCAGCTCCCTGCATTCGCTGTGGATTGACAGCTCTGGGTAGCCGGTTTGTCCCTGGGGCATCCTTTACCCACTCCATCTTTTACTCCAAGGTCTGCACAGTCTGGCACAACCAGCAGCCTCACTGCTGCTTATACAGGTGCAGAAAGACTCCCAGCCTTGGGGCTGAGGTTTCAGCACCTTTGCTAGCATCTGTTTTGCTATTTTCATAACAACCTCTTTGCTTTTGCTTGATTGTAGCAGGTTCAATGAGAGGGGAAAGTTCCCCACAGGCTCAGGGTTGAACGCAGAACACCGTCTTGCCATAAGGATTTTATTGCAAGGGTATTGGCTTAACCCAAGCTGACACTGTGTTGGTGGAAACTGAGAGCTCCATTTCCCTGCATGCATGGGAATAGCAATGCAATAATCTGTGCAGGTTTGATCCATTGCAAGCCACTGTGCGATGGACCTGCCACTGTGTTTCAGGGCAGTGCTCACTGCAACCCTGTTCCCCTCAAAGCTCCCCAGGAAGACCATGAATGATGAGCACTCAGAAGGTAGTGGGTGCCTTGCAGAGTTAGCACTGCAGTTGTAATACACTCCTAAAGTTACTGATTGAGCATGACATTTTCCATCCCCTTTCCAGTACTCTTCAAGTCCAGTTACACCCCCTGCACTCTCTGCCTCAACCCTGTGTTTTTCTCTCCCATCCCATCTCTTCTGCTCCTTGGCACAGATGTCCTGACTGGTGCTCCTGGTACCCATGCACTGCCAGTCCAAATCTCCACTTGGTCTTGCCCAGTTGCTCAGCATGGTCTCTCTGCCCAGCTTTTCTCTTTCCCACCCTTCACTGGCTGCTTCTCAACCCGGAGTGCTCTGGAGGAAGGTGTGAGATCCCACTGCAGGCCCCTGTGGGATGATGTTCCCCCTGTGAAGTTTCCTCCTGGTCAGAAGGGAGGTTTCTTGCGGTCTGAAGAGGCTTAAGAGTTCTTGCTCCAGTTCAGCAGCACAGTCTGGTCCTTTGTTATGTGTTTGTGATTCATCTGGTTTGTAAGTCACGGCAGTGTCTGTTCTCAATGACTTCTGGTGGCAGGGAGTTCCCCAGTCTGGCCCAACGTCATATGAAAAGGGATGGAAATGAAAGTTGGAAATGAGCAATAGGGTTCTGTTTGTTTGTTTAAACCATAAACCCAGAGCTAAGGGGCTTGCTCAAGGCCATTCAGCACCCACAATTTCCAAGCACTGATTTTACCATTGCCAACCCAACTTGCCCATTGAGTTGACTTGGGATTTGGTATGGACCGTGGCTGGGAAGTGGGTTAAACTACAGACTGGTGACAGAGTTGCCTGAAAACAAAGTTTGGAAAGAGCAAGTCATGCTGGGAGCATTAAAATGAATAATTAAGGCTTGGATTCCTTTAGGGAGGAAAAGAATTTATTGCTGCTCTTTTCTCTAGCCAAGGGGGACATTTGTTATTGAGTTGTGTATTTTGAGACAAGACTCCAATGTGATTTGGAGGGGCTGGGGAGGAGGGGATTTCTTCTTTTACCTGGGTAATCCAGCCACACAGTGAGGCCTTCTGGGTTGGGTTATAGCACTGGGTTATTTCTTAGAGTCCATAGCAAGAACTTAGACTTGTGCTTCATTTCAGTCATCCTCAGTCACTTTTGCTTTTAGGAATATAAAGTGCTGAGAAGGGAATTCTCCTCCTCCCTTTGCTGTGGTGCCTTGACATTTACACATGGCATGAGATACCTGGCACAGCAATCTGCATCCAGGTTTGCTTATACCAGCATAACTCGATCAGCTGCAACAGCCCTTTCTCTGATTCCCATCAGTGGGAATGGGAGCACAACCAGGGCAGCTGCTCTGGCTTTTTTCACTGCTTGAGACCTTGGGCTTTCAGTTACATTGATGTAAAATGGGAATTGAATGCAATGAGCTCTAACTGATAGACAACCTGCCCACTGCAAGGAGACAGGTTCACGGCAGTGGATAATCATGCCCAAAAGCTTAATAAATGGAGCGTTTTCAGTTTCAGCTGGGTCATGATCTAAGTGTTTAATAAGCTTTAAAAATCAGGAGACCAAGGGAAAAAAAAAGGTTTTTCATCATTTTTAATTAGGATTTTTTTTTCTTCAAAAGCTTGTAAAGGAGTGAGTGTTCCTAAGCACAGCTGAAGGAGCTCCAGTCAGAGCTCCAGGAGCTGGCAGGGTGCATAGGAAAGGGAATGTAGAGCTCCTGATTTTCATTGAATAAAAATAAAGCACACAAAAAAACCCGAGCACATTGAAAATCCATCCAAGCTCTAAAAATGTCTCTTTCCTGATAATCTAACACAGCAGAAATGCATGTCACTGTCACAGGTGATTATTGAAAAAGGCCATGTTCCCCATAAGAACTGGCTGCAGATGGAGTCCATACTAGGAGAGCCCTATTTATCCAGGCTTCCAGCTCTCCTGGGGACCTGGAGCCCATCCTCGGATGGTGGTCCCCCATGTGGTGCTTGCAGTAAGTCTACATGTTGTCTGGATGCTCTGTGAGTGCACCTTCCACTGTCCAAGCACTGACTTCGCAGGTTTCTGCAGTGGGTCCCTATCAGCTGGTGGCCCCAATGTTTTCTACTTGCTTTGTCCACTGGTGACATTCTCCATATAGATTTGGGTCCATTCTTACCGCAGCTAGAGTGTGTTGATTGCCTGTCCTACGTAGAGGTGTTCCTACAGTGGTTTTTAAATGGTCAGCAATAATCTTGCACCTGTACTGATGCTCATCTCTTTGCTCTCCAGGAGAATCCCTGAGCTTTGCGGATGATTTGCTTTCTGGCCTTGCAACATCCTGTGTGGCAGCGGGTAGGAGCCATGGAGATGTCCCTGAAACCAGCATCTATTCAGTCATTTTCAAGTGCCTGGAACCAGATAGTCTGTACAAGTAAGGAGAGGCACGTGGGGAGGTGCTGGGGGCAAGGAGGGGTTTCCAATGCTATTATTGTTACTGACTTTTTTGGTGCTGCACCAGATGATGAGACTCTTGGTTTGGGTTGTTGGAATGGAAAACCAGTGTCTACATCACTGGAGGTACTGGGAGTCTGGGGCAATAACTGGAATAACCTACATATTTCAGTATACTTCCATGCCTCATGGATAGGGTTATGTGTCATGGATGAACTGAGCTAGTGTGGTCAGATTGAAGCAAGTTGTCAAAAACTGGTGGACCGAAATAGCCAGATATCAGAAGTGTGATAGGTGATGTTTATGGAAGTTGCTGTTTATATCCGGAGACATACAGCAGATCAGAGAGACACCAAATCCATTTGCCCACCCCCCAGTTACTTCTGCAGGGATGATGGCCACCCCTGTGCTGATGCTCTTGTGTGTTCTGAGATGTTCTTTGAGCACATGTGATTGGCTTTTCTGTATGAATCCCGTGGAGCAATTAGTGTCCAAAGCCAAGGGATAATTTCAGGATCTGAATGTTAACTTTTCCTTCAGTATTGTTTGGAGGGAGAAAGAAACAGAGGAAAAAAAGGCAAGGAGACAGAGGAGAGACAGGGTAAGCAAGAGAGAAACACCCAGGGCTTAATGTCAGAGGGACTGTAATAATTAAAACGCATTTTGTAGTGAGTAATGAAACTTTTTATGGGACCACAAAAGCATTTAAAATGAGAGCTGGCAAATGGTCTGTCAGCGAGAACTTTTAAAGGTCTTGATTAATACTTTCCCTTTGCCTCCTACTCCACCACCTCCCCAGTTCAGTCTGTTGACAGCCTCTGAAGAAGAAGCTTTTATTGCACATCTCTCGAGTGGGGCTATGTCCAGGAGCATCTCCAAGCGATTCCTCTTGCCATTGAATGGGTTTGGATGTTTTCTTGTTAAATATACATAATGCATCAATATAATTATTAGTATCTCTGTGATCTGGGCTGCTCTGTAAAGGTGCCAGGAAGAGGCTGGAGCAACCACAGTTTGCTAACAACCCTCCACCATAAACTCAGCTGGTTGTGGGCTCTCAGCCTTTCGGCTGCTGAGGGCACTGGGTGAGGGAAGAGCCACTGGGTTTGAATGGGAGGCTGCTGTCGAGGTGAAGGCATGGAGCTGGGAGCCAGAAGGTCTGGCCCTTGGTCAGCCTGGGCTGCCAGTTCATCTTCCCCATCTGCCAGGCAGGGATAATTGCACTCACCCGTCTCTTTAGGGACTCTGTCATCTAATTCCTGAGGTCTGCAAAGGGCTGGAAGAGCCTTGGGTGGAAGGTGGAAAGCCTTGTCCAGGGTTTTGTCATCCCTTTGGTCAAAGCCAGGCTTCTGCTTTGCAGCCATGAGGCACATTGCCACAGAGGGGGTAAGCAGAGTCGGTGATGCCCCATGTCCTGGCGGTGGCTGTGGGCAGCTCCTGCTCTCTGTGGGTGTGCCTGGGTGTGGGACAGTAGCTTCCACGGGGAGCTGTGGCTGCAGGCAGCAGTCCCCTGGCATGGAGGAGCTTTGGCCCACATCCTTGTGTGGGGACAGGCCCTAGGACGATGCACAGTGCTGACTCCATCCAGCGGCTGATGCTTAGAAGGGCTTGGCACGCCATTCCCAGGGCTGTGCATGCTTAAGTGCACACATATGGACACATATGTATGGATAAATGTCCATGTTGGCACTTGTGGGGCATAGACCTACCCTCCTGGGCGTCATGTTGATGTGCATCAATATGGTGTGCATCGATATCAAATGTGCATGCCCCAGCACACCTGCATGAACTGATATACGTGTCTATGGAGATTGCCATGGGTGCATGCAGATCCACCACACACACACACACACACATTTGCTCCAACCTAGGACTTAACCAGCACATGTTTCCTTAGCATGTGCGCATTCTCAGATACATAGGCACACATTAAATATTCCTCTGCTCAGATGTCCACACAGTTGCAACACAGCATGAAGAAAGCCAGAACAGTGAAATGTGAGGCTAACACTCTGTTCCGAGTCCGCGCAGACGGAACAACAACAGAAACAGAGGCATGGGGTCATTGCTTAAATTGAATTTCTTCTGCTTGTTTCATTTGTTTCTGTGGAAAAACAGCTATCTTGGAAGGCTCTGGCCCGGGTATAATCCTGATTATAGCCGCTCAGCAGGGACCTGTGCTTTTCTCTAGGCTCTTGGGTGAGCACAGAGGTTGCAGCATCAGAGCTCTTCAAAAGCAAATGCTTTTGCTTGTTTGGTAGTCTGAGGGTGTCATGTAAACCAGGAGAGGGGACTGTGAGATCATGGAAGTCTCTTCTGTTCTGTAAATGTGTTGCACATCCTGTCCCTTTTCTTTTGTAGTACCTACGGCAATTGCACCCTGTTGTTGACCATTTTTTTGGAGTCTTACCAGCCTGAGATCAAAGCTGGGCTTCAGTATGAAAAACAAAACCAAGAAATGCTCTACAAGCAAATAAATAAACAGAGTCTGATTGATTCCTCTGCTTTTGAGACTTCTGAAATTCCAAAACATAAACTAACAAAAGGAGAACTAATTCCTTTGTCCTTTGCAATTTCAGCCTGATGAAAATCTATTGCCTGTCATCTCATTTCTTGCCCTTGCCTGTGGTATGTTGGGGTTGGGATGCTAGTCCCCACACAGAGGGCTTTCAGGGGTAAAGTACTTCATGTCAGCAAAGATGGGTATCGTTGTTTCATGTACGTGTATGGACCCTGCTGCTGGTCTGTCAGGGTGCCTATGCATGGGGATCCATGCTGCAACCGTGTGCATGCACTTGGGTATGAGGACACAGGGATACTGAGGATGGTCCTTGAAGGCTGTTGAGCTTGATTGAAGCTCTTAAAAACCAAAAGTCTTTAATTCTTGCAAGATGCATCACAGGAGAGGGGATTGTTCTCCTCCAAGGTCAGCTAGACCAGAGAAGCCTGTCAAGCTTCATCCCAGGTGGATCTGGACAAGGAAGGGGTGAGGAGGGCAGAGGGAGAGATGTCCATGTGTCTGTTAAGTGCTTGTCTTACATGAGCAAGCCAGCGTGGGCAACAGTTAATGCCAATCAGACCGATGGTTTGGGAGCTTGGGAGCACCATGCTGTGACAGGCAACTTGTGATGCACCAAGCACCAGACACCAGTCAAAAGACAAGGGCTTGTCTCAGAGGTCCGAGGACTGAGCTTACGTAGCTCAGCACCCTACAAACCCAGCCAATCTCTTCACTGTGGAAGCAGGAGCTTCCCTTGTGCATCCCACAGCCTTCAGCCCAGCTCATCCGTCTCAGTTTCTCATCCCATCATTCCATGAGTGCCTGGGGATGTCTCTTCCCTGGGCGGTACCTGCTCAGCTGCTGGAAGGCAGCTCTGCCAGCCCAGCACGTTCTTTTCCGATACTTGAGGAGACACCAAGTATCCCTCAGCCAGAAAGGGAAATTCTGGAGAGGGAAATGAAAACCCCCTCCAGCTCCTCAATGGAGCTGCAGTGCAAGCACACCAACTTCTTCCCTGTGCCACAGATACTATAATTATAGATTAGATTAAATCCTAATGTTTCACTTTATTTACATTCCTGACCTAGCCTATTCATTTCCAGTGTTTGTGAAAAGAATCAGCACAAAATTTACTGGAAGTAATATGGAAGTCATCAGGATCCCTTCCAGAGCCTTTCCTTGGGTGCGTTCACATGCTAAGTAGGAGCCTCCACTGTGTATTCCCTTTGCTGGCTCAGATAGGGTTTCCCCAGGGGAATCCTGAACCAGCCCAATGCCTATGGCTGGGAGAGTGTTTCGGGAGTGCTGGAAAGGTGGAAACCCCTTCTTAGGAATGAAGGTAGGGCACTGCCATTGGATAGAAGGGGATACAGTTAGGCTTCAGAATAGCAGTACAAGGCTCCCATCCATAGCAAAGCCCCACCAAAACCTGCCTGGCCAACGTGGCCCCCTGTAGAACCTGAAGGCCACCTCCAGCATGGCCAGGCTTGCCCTCTGCCATCATGTGCTGCCCAACAGTGAATATGCCTTTGTTTCAGGTGAGCTTAAGGAAAGAAGCAAAGGTGTTGAGTAGGGGGAGCCCATCATAGCTCGGAGAGACAGTGACTGCAACTCAGCAAGCTGAATGTGCTAAAGAAGCTGGCTCAGAGCAAGGCTGATTGATGTTGACTGACCTCTGCCTTGCACATAGCTGGGATAAAGAGTGGAATGGAAACCTTTGGTGCTCAAGACTGTCTAATGCTGGCAGCAGTCCCCCTGCTCCTTATATGATACGGATTGTTATTGTTGGTCTTCTGTCAGGAAGCCACATGAATGAGCACTGGAGCAATTGGAGACAGATCCCGAATAGCTCAGTGGCATGGGTTAAAACACATCTGCTACAGCCTTGGCTGAGTCCCCTGTGTGCACAGGAGCTGTGCTGCTTCACTGAATCCACCTCTTCTCTTCCACATGCTCTCCAGCTTCCTGAAGCCGAGCTGTGTATGGCTGTACTTTCTTCTCAGGCATTCCTGGCTTGCGGAAGCTCAAACAAGGCAAGTCAGGAATCAAACAAGTGTTTGCTAATCCCAGGGCTGCGCTCTAAATGCAGGCTCATCCTTCCTCAAGAGTTTAAGGTTGCTTCAGAACCAAGCTGCCAAATGCTGGCTTGGATGTGTGGTTGTTTTTGCTGAAGTCGGTCCAGCACTGAGCTGTCTGGGCCCATCTGGGCTATGTGCACATCACTGCAGTGGAGGTGGATTGGCCCCATGAAGGGGGGTCAGGGGCTCAGCAGAAGAAGGAGAGAATCTCTTTTTCGGCTGATATTAAAGAGGTCCCATGCATAGAACTTGAGGAAGGTTGGGCTCATGTTGAAGTTTCCAGCATTAGAAGTGTATGCATGCAAAAGCCATAGAGAAGACATTCATACTTTCTTCATGTCAATTCAAAGTGCTGGAGGTTCTTTCCAACTTTACCAGTTACTCTATTAAGTGATTTAAGCAGATCACTTTGTCTTACCTTCATCTTTACGCTTTTCCTGTCACTTTATCAGCTCAGGTTTTACGCTCTTACTCACTATCTCTGTACAGCCCAGCCTGGGTGAATCAGATCAGGGCCTCCATGTCCTGCTCCAATGCTGCTCCACCAACCATTTGCCATCACCCTTCTAAAAGTTGGGATTCTGCCTGAATCCACCTCCTGATCTGACTCTGCCACCAGTATTTGGCCACCTGGGACAGATCTGGAGTCAGAAGGTGCCTTTCCAGTGACCTCAGTTGGAACCTGCTTCACTTGTATCTGCCAAGTGTATGAGCATCTCTCTCCTTTTTGCTGGAAAGATCAGGTTATCCACCCCAAATTCTCTGTTTCTGCTCCTACCTCATGCCACAAAGAGAAACAGAGCAGCCTTTGTTACCTCCTGTGGCCGGCTCCTCCCCACCCCTTCCTCGGGACATCCAGATTGAAATTGGGTTTGTCCTAAAACCCCGCAGTATCCGAACCCCAGATCTGACAGGGTCCAGGCCCATTGGCTTTGCTCCCCTGGGGATGGCTGGAGGAAGACTGTCAGTGGGGTAGTAAGGAGAAGGAGGCATGGACAGGCCATTGTGTAGGGTGTTGCAGTGTGTGAATGTAGGATTCTTCCTGGAAATGGTAATGGGTGGAGAGGACTTTGGCCTCTTCTTTACTGGCAAATGGACCTTTGCAATTCCACCTTTTCCCCGTCACCAATTCCCCAGTCACCAACCCTTTACAGTTACAGTCTTGGAAAGCATTCCTATTTCTGAGTGTATAGAAACCTAATGCCACTAACACAGACCCGTCCAAGTCTTATCTCATTGAGTAATGGGGGAGATGCGATATAAACATCAACACGGGCGTTGCTGGCTTTGGTTTGCTTCTAAGCCAGGAAAAGCTGCACTGTACTACTGATTGGAGGCATTTGTTTTGTTCAGCAGTCCTCCATGGACTAGAGCACCTTTTTCCTGAACACTGGAAAGCGGAGGGCCGTGTTGGTTTGATTCTTACAGCGGGGTCTGACCCTTCTCCGTTCCAGGACACAAGAAATTCACTGCTCTATGTGGATTTACTTTTATCTTGTAGGGAAGAAATGGGTCAGAAGAAGGGCAAATGGGTTTTGTTTTTCTTGGTCATATCCTAACTATGGAAACTGAGGCAGGGAGAGGTGATGTGACAGTGGGCTGGAGCTGGGCAGAGTCCAGGGATGCCCTTGCTCACATTTAGGAGCGCTTAAGAGAATGGCTTTTCTGGGCAGGGGATTAAGCAATGCCTCCTGCACAATTGCCATCTCCGCTTCCTAACTTCCTTCATGCAGTCTGGGACCACATACCAGAGGGTGCACATAAGAAACCTGAGGCATGCCCTCAATGCTGCTGCCTGGTGTCTCACACTCTCCCCTCTCTCTTGTTCTCAGTGTGTTGGTGTTTTTTTACCCAGCAAAGCCAAATCTGGCAGCAAAATGCCGTTCTTTGCACAGTGCTAAAGACAGCGGGTGACGGTGCCACTTTGCCAGCCGGAGTTCCAGAGCACAAGCGAAGCTCCTGCTGCTCACATCACTTCGCAGGAGCGCTGCGCACTCGCCTTGCGGGGGGCAGCACCGGGGCTTTGACACCAAGAGGCAGTGTTACATCGCTTGTGCGGCTGCAGGTCCTGCACACAGCCCAAAACAAGCTCTGCCCATGCTGTTCCTGGAATGTAGAATATGGGCAAGCGTGATGCAGAGCGATCCAAACAGCCTGTGTGTGAGCCAGACCGAGCCAGATGCTGCACGGCCATGTCCACTTGGCAGCCCCATGGCTTTACATCTGCCCTGCCAAGTGAGAGGAAACCAAAGGGGGATCAGACAGGGTGAAGCTCACCATCCCATAACCCTTATCCCATAGTCTGTATGGGGTGAAATCATGGCCAGATCCTGCTCTAAATAACCCCTGGCTGTGCAGATGTGTTTTGAGATGTTTAATGAGGACACATGTGGCCGTGCACGCGTGGAGCAGTGTGTGATGGTGTGGATGGGTGACCCCACGTTCTGCCAGGTGAA
Source organism: Psilopsiagon aurifrons (assembly GCA_025447955.1). Classification (NCBI taxonomy): domain Eukaryota; kingdom Metazoa; phylum Chordata; class Aves; order Psittaciformes; family Psittacidae; genus Psilopsiagon; species Psilopsiagon aurifrons. Next base: position 34,272 of record JAOEHY010027871.1, on the reverse strand, counting down.
GCAGACCCTTTATGCAGGGATTTCTACATCACTGCAACCAAAAGTACTGCAGAGAGTGGAATGTTCTATCTACCGCAGAGGGCTGCATCTCAGGATCCCCTCGGCACTGTACCCCATCCCATGCTCCCCAGGCAGCAGCTCTCAGTGGCTTTGAGCTCACTGTGGCTCTTCAATTGCATACCCAAACCTGATGCTCCAGCAGAGCTGCCTGGTGCAGCCCACCCCATGGTGTGCAGCCCACCCCATGGTGTGAAGCCCACCTCCATCACCCCACATGGCTCCCAACCTTTCGTCTCTGTCCCTGGCTTTTACCTGCTGCACTGCCTCATGCTGAATTGTTTTCCAAGTGGAAACATGAGTTGAAGTATTAACTCCACAAGGGCCTTTCTGTGCAATGCACCGGGATTAAATATTTATGTTGGCAAAAAGCATGTAATAGGCAGCTCTAGATCAGAGATAATGAAATTGAGGTGTGTGGAGAAGGTGGGGGGAGGCAGGGGGCTTGCAGGAGCAGGAGGGAGAGGGACCCAGGTGGGTTGTAGTATGTGCATGGGCAATTGCTTTTGGTTTTAATACCTCACCTGCCTGGGGGGGACCCCAACCTCATTGCTAGTAGATCTGCAGCGCACAGGGGAGAGCCGAGATCACCCATCACTGTTCCTTGTGTGCACGCCAGCATCGAGTGGGAGTAATTGTCACCTGGGTGGCTTTAACTTGGAGCCCATCTGAGATGAGTTGGGACAGCGGCTGTCCTGGAGAAGATTTAGCAAAGGTTGAGACACTCTCTTTGTCATCTGCAAATGTTGTACAATCCTAAATCATTAATAGTAGTGATACAGGATCCCTCACTCTTCCAGACCACTGCAGTCAAGGTTATTTACCAGTGACTGCATCCGATCAGGAACAATGTGGTTTGGATTATACAGGGGGTTCCCAGTCAGGTCAGGAGGATGCTCATTGCAGTGACAGCAGCACACCAAGTGTGGAATGCCCATGTAGGCCTCCGTGGTGGGTATTACTGGAGAGCCCATCCTTGGAGTGCAGGAGGGTAGCGGGCAGAGGTGAGGTCCATGGCAGAGAGGTGCTGAGTGACGCAGGAGGGAGGACCTGCTCCTCAACCGCCGGAGAAAAACCCGGAGCGCATCCAACAGCAAGGGGCACTGCTCTTTCTCAATTTGTTATCTTTATGAGACAACAACATCTCCCAATTCCCACCCAACAGCAAGCACCGGGCAGGCAGCACACAGGGGGTGCGAGGCCCACACCGTACTGTGGGACAGTGGCCAGTCATGAAGCCTCCAGGGGGGTATGAAACAAGGCATGAATGGAGTGTTAGGAGAGAATGGAAACTCTCCCCTGGCTCCCAGGCTGGCTCTTTTGCGGGGGGTCCCTTGCTCACGATGACAGAGCTGCCTCTCATAAACACGCGTTTCCTCATCCCCGTTTGTTTCTCTCTCTTGTGCAATCTCTTGTACCAGACGGGAATGGGAGTGAGTCCCAATGGTACGTGAATGTGTTACAAAAAGCCTTCCCACCCTGCCACCAACGAAGTACTGAGAAAAAAAAACAGGGTTTAAAGGAAAAAAGAAAAGAAAGATGGGGGAAGCTGGATGGATTCGCTACCAGCCATGAGTTATTGCTCTTGAGAGTTAACTCAAGGGCATGGCTGTGCTGGTAGTTTGCAGCATCAACCAGCACTCAGAAGCCCCCACTGCACTCAGTGCTGTGAATCCCTCTGGGAAAAGGAAATTCCTTCCTCAGATGAGTTTTCTGGGTGAAAAACATGGGACAAAAATAGGGGCAGATTAACTTGGCTGGGATCATCTAATGCTCAAACCAAGAGATAATCCCAGCTCCATCTTGCCTGCCCAGCACTGCCCCTGGGCTGGGTTGTTTCACTTGGGCCCTGCTGCTGGTCCATGGGCGCTGCCCAGGCTGCCCTTCTCAATGACCATTGCTAGGATAGAGCACAACTAGGGTGAGGTGTGAAGCTGAGGAGTAGGAGAGAGGGCAAATCACACCATCAAACATAAGTCCCCTGGACCAGTAGTATTGGTTAAAAGATTTCCTGGACCTGGGCTGGTAGAGCAGGGATGGAGGATCCATGTGTTAGCTCTAGCTGCAGAGGAGTAAAATCTGCTGCAAGTTGCAATCCTTCCATGTAGAAGGAAAAGCAAAGGGAGAAACCTGCACGCAACAATGCCTCCAAAGCAGCATTTGCCGGAGAGTGAGGCTGGCTCCACACCTCTGCAGGCTCACAAGCATGGCCATGGCAATGACAAGGTACTCTCCTGAAATGCAGGGCAGGTCACTGGCCCCAGGGCAAGCCAGCTGGGGGTAGCAGGGCTGTACAACCATCTTTTCAATGAAGAAATGATTCAAAGGGAAGGGGGTGGGGGAGAAAACCCCAAAACATCTGTTTTACTTCAAATCAGGGAAGATTTCTTTGCTTGCAAGGAATGTGTAAATCACGCTGGGCTGGGAGACGTACATAACCCTGCCTGAAAGCTCCTCTGCACTTCAAACAAATTCTAACGTGCTTACTGGGATTTTGTTTTTATTATTTGTTTCGGGTCCTCCCCACCACCCTCCTCCCTCCCTGCCTGTGGTGCTGTGAGAATCCCCTGCCTGCTGCCAGCTCCTTGTCCTGTTTCCTCCTGATTCAGGGCCTCAGGGCACACAGGGACCAGGGGCTGGCTGCACGCAGCTACCCTGCATTGCCACCTTCCTTCCCTATGCTAACATCATGGGTTCATTGCAGGGACCCACTGGCTGCCCTTGCTGCTCCCATAACCCGGCACTGTGGATGTCTCTTGCTCATTTGGATCCTGAGATGCAGCAAACGGAGGCATCCCTCTCCTCCGAACCATTCCCTTGTGGGCAGTTATTGTTGTCGTGCTTTGTTTTGCTTTGTTTCATGCAAAGGGTGAAGCTAAGGCTGGCCAACAGTGCTCGGAGGCAAACCCAACGTAGATAGATCGACAGCCTCCGCTCATAGGGGTGCACAACCACCTCCCCGTGCCAGCCTGCTAAGGTGACTGGCCCTGCACCAGCAGGACCACCCTCAGCCCCACTCCCTGCAGCCAATGCAGCACTTTGCCATTCTTCTGAGGCTGTCGAGCAGGAGGCCCTATTGTGGTGGCTCATATAAGAACAGTCAGCCATTGACTCGCTTGACGTGGACCACCCACTACTCCTCAGATGACACTGCCTTTTGAAGTTGCTACCAGCCGGGGCTGGATTTCAACCAGCAGCCCAGATGGAAGCCAAGCCCCCAGGACGATGAGAACAAGCCCTACCAAGGGGATCTCCAGGGGTAGCAAACTGTGGAGTGTCTGGTTCTTGTTTAGAGAGACTGTGAGGTTGGGAGGGGCAAACATTTCCCAATTTGCCAAGGGTCACAACCTTCCTCTCCCCACATCTCCCCAGAGCCGGCAATGGCCAAGCTTTGCAGAGTGTTGGTAGGTTGAACGGCTGGTATGGTGAGCTGTGAACATTTCCATTGTGGAGCTCACCGCAGGAGTCCAGGGCCTCGCTCATCTCTCCTTTCTCGCTGGCACAACTGGAGGAAGAGTTTGATTTATTCCCTCTCTCCTTCTGAGCAGCCTTCTCATCTCCTGCAGCCGCAGCCTCCCTGAGCCCTGCTGTCTCTTCATGGAAGTGGGATTGCAGCTGTCCCAGAAGTAGCCCAAGGAAGGTACTGAAGTGATGTATTTCTGTTAGGAGAACACAGGGCTAATGCTTTCAGATGAGGCTGAGAGCCACCCAGCCATAGATCTGTGCAAAGAAGACAAGCAAAACCTCAGAGTGATGACTTAACCTTCAACACGTAATCTTCGTGGAGCTGGAGGCTTTGGGGTGTCTGTGGCTGAAGGAAGAGGGGCCAGGTTCTCCCTGGCTTAATGGGATAGCAGAAGGTGTTACAGTGGGAGGGAGAGAGGATGCGGGTGCTGCCTGGAGATACCTTGGCCCTGGGAGTGGAGAGGTGGAGGGATTGATGGGTGTCATGGTCCTGTGTGAAGGCTGCAGGGACATGTGGGGAGTGTGGGATGCAGAGCCTGGGGAAAACCGTTCCTGGCCATGCTGCACCCAGGGCAGCTCCATCCATCACCAGCTCCACTGATATTCTGCATCTGGAGTAGGATGAACCCCTGCAGTTCACAGCCTCAGGCATCGATCTGAACCATGGCAGGAGGGGAATTGATGCAGCAGCACAGGGAGTCGAGGGCAGCTCATTTGACCTTTGTCCAAGGATTTTGTTTGGGATCTCCTGGGAGTCCCAGCAGAACAGGGAATGGCGCTCAACAGGCTAGTGTGAGCTGCTTTTATTTCACTGGAGACAAAAGCACCAGCTGCTAGTGGCTCAGCACCACCTCCTTCTGGTTCTTCTCTCCTCCAAACGATGTTAGAGTCACATCCTGGGCAACCTGGGACCTTCTCTGGCCTTTCCAGGCAGAGCTGGGGGACACCTTGCCTCAAGCACTGGGATAGGCAGTAGAGACAGTGAAGAGCTGGCCCAGTTCTTGCTGCTTTGCATTTATAAAGCCCATCTGCAAATCTTCATCCTCACAGCCAGCAGGATGAAAGCAAGGCCACTGCTGCCAAGAAATACAGACCTCAAACACCCATTATCCATCCTCCCCAATGCTGGGAATTCCATAGTGACCCTGCTTTTTCTGCCATCATCCTGTCCTCAGAGTTGAGGGACCATCCCTGTGGGGTCTAGGGGGCATCTTAAAGCTAATAAAACACTTCTTGCTCCTTGGAGCACGCCTGAAATCTAAAGCTCCAAGGTTGCAACATAGGCTGTGTTAATGTTATCTCATGTCAGGGCAGCTTTTCTGGGTGTGCTGTTTGCTGCCATGCCAAGGAGCTTTTCTCTCACATCCACATCTCATCTCCACCAGCAGCTTTGTGCAGTGCAGCGACCCTGCTCTCCAGAGAACCTTGTTCTTGGTGTAAAGCCGCCTCTGAAAGGATGTACACTGAATGTGAGCCACACACAGGGGAAATAGAAACCTTATTAAGGGTGAGGAATGAGGGAGCAATTATCTGCTCCTTGCCAGTGGCTGCAAGGAGCAGGGGTGACAAAGGAGAGTATGTGTAAGATAGAGAAAAAGGCAAGCAGGACGGGGCGCTGCGGGTGCTCTCAGCCCTGGGGTGGTGAAGGCACCGTATGGACACAGCAGCCGTGAGGGCTGCAGGGACCGTGCTGCACCTTCTGGGGTGAATCCATGGCCCTGCTGACACCGGCTGGCATCTTCCCCTCGTTTCCAGTGAAACACGTTTTCGCCTCAGGCAATCTTGGCACTGCCGCTTGCAAGGTGTCCGGCTGGCAAAGGGGCTCCTTGTGGGATCTTGGCCCTCCAACACAGGTATCATTCAGGAGCAGGGCTCCAGGGAACAGAAGGTGGCCTGTGTATCAAGGCTGTCTTTCACAGCCATGGCAGTACTGGGAATCGCTGCTCTAGTGGGGTTTATTGACAGAGTTTCGAGGGAAATTGAGATGTTGCAGCTGGGGCTGGGAAGGTGAATGTCCTACCAGGGGTTTCTCTAGCAAGGAGTCAATGGACCCAGGCAGTAGGAAGAAATGATCAGGGCTTTTAATGAATTTCTTTCTTTCCCTTTCATCCTTGTTTTGGATCTTGTTTGACAGGGATCTGAAACAAAAATTGATGAACTGCTATGAGGAGCAAGAGCTGAGTGAAACTGCGCTATCGCTTGGCTCGGGCGTGCAGCACCTGCGTGCGTGCTGGGGGGAGTCACGGAGACCAGCACTGGCACCTTGCCTGCTGCAGGTTTTAGCTCTCCATGGCCTTGTAGCTCAGGAGACAGTGAGCAAGCCTAGGAGACCTGGAGCAGCATGCGATGCTGACCCAGTGCCCTGTGGAGAGAGCATCTCAGTGCCAGAAGTCACGGAGCAGCATTTTTGCATTCCTCAGCTCTCTAGCTGATATGACTGTAGCTGTGCTACCTTGCTCATGCTACCTGGCGGCTGACCTTGTGTACAGACGTGTCGATGAGCCTCTCCTCCTTCTCATCATCTCCCCTGTGCCACGCAGTTTCTAGGGAACAGCAGCCACTGCCTCAGGCAAATCCTGGTGTTGGGTAAGAAGGATCTGAAGGCTGCTTTAGTTTCTGTGTCTCTTGTCCTGCAGGGGTGCGTGGCAGTGGTGGGGTTTGTGGTACATGCTGTGGGTGCTGCAGAACACCTCAGTGGGGGGATGCTGTGACACCAAAGTGGCGCATCCCTCGTTGCATCCCCATGATGAAGCAGCATGAAATGGCCCTGTCCTCCCTGTTGCAGCCCCTGTGAGAAGTACCATGCTCTCAAGTTGGTGTTTTGGAGCATGGACATAGCATCAGCTGCAACTCAGGGTCACTTTGCAGTGTGGATAACCCTGGGTGACTTTCCCAGGGTTGACAGAGATGGAGCTAGGGCTGTGCCATCCTGTCCCCAGCCCCATTTGAACAAGCAGCCTCTTACCCTGCTGAGCATCCTGTGCTCTTCCTCCTGCCAGGAGTATTTGATGGGCACTGTGTTATACACTTCCAAAAGGCATCAAACACCTGAGGCATGTTGTGGCAGGTATATTTATTTCCCTCCATCTGACAACTGTATTGTTGGGAGGCATCTGTTGAAGGGTAACGATTAGTCTCACGACATTTGCTGTCCTGGAAAAAAAAGAGGTGTGAATGGCGAGAACAGTTTCCTGACAGCCTCATGTATTCGTGTAACAGCAAAGCTTCGTGCTCTGGTGTGACACCAGCGTTACTGCTAACCTGTTCCTCCATCACACTGATGGGAGCAAGGTCATTTGTCGCAGATGGTTAAAATAAGCCCAGTTATAAAAGGTACTTTTCTTGGGTGGTAGAACTGTGAGGAGAGCTTTCTAAAAGATGGTTTGTGTTCAAGATGGCACTATGCACTGTTTCCTTGGTGCAGTGCAAGCTCTGTGGAAAGGCAGAGCCAAAAATGATGGCTGTGCAAAACAGAAGCCATGGGTCCTTTTGCAGAAGAGGTGGGAATGCATAAGCAGCAGATTGCTGGTAGCAGATTGGTGCTGCCTCTTTTTGTGCCCTCTTCCATGATGAGCTGCTTCTCTTATCTTTCTTCTCCACAATGAGCTGCTCCTTCTGCACTTGCACAGCCTGAGGTCACAGCACAGCCCCTTGTCCCCATCCCTGCACCCTATTCCTTCCAGGCTTCAAATGCCCCAACAGGAGCACCTGATTACTGTAATATTTGTGATAGTGCCAGCCTGGGAGACAGACAAGGGTGTTCGCAGCCCTGTAAAGCTTAGTCCAAATCGCAAGCCTCCAGCAGAGTCATTGGTAGGGATGCAGCGTGGTCATGCCAGGGTATCACCTTGCTTTCTGGCGCCATGGACACAGACATGGCATAAGCGACCAGCCCAAAATCGGAGCCCAACAAAGACACCGAGAAATCTCCTCCTAAAACCCACTCCCTGCTCGTTGTCTGCTTGCTATTTGCTGCAGAGACTTGGGGGG